>VDFB02270289.1:0-15150 GCA_007258455.2 Sequoia sempervirens
AGAGGTAAACTTCCTTTGACAAAATATAGCGTAAATAAGTTTAAATAGCTTGTCAACATTTAAAATTACCCTAGATAAAGGTATATGACTAATAAATATATTGAATTAAAAAACTTAGAAAAATAAATAAATAAAATAATCATGCTTAGTTGTAAAATTTGATGTAGATGTGGCATGATAGATGGCTAAAATTGATTTGTCAATGTGTAGGATATTTAATGATGCTTGGACAAACACTTTGGAATCTAAAAGTTCACCATCAAATAATTTTTCACCGACAATTCCAACTTGCACAAGTGTATACCTACTTTAGATATTAGATTTGATCTCTATAAATCCATGAATGTTCACCTTTAGTCTACTTTGAGTACCTATATACCTATTTCTTCAAATTAAAAAAATCATTGAGTGGTTGGGAGTTTGTGTGTGATAGGGATAATATCTCCTTGCATCAAATTTCATAAGGATATCAAGTCAACAACTTTTTAGAATGATCGAAGATAACAAGCAAACATGACACAAATACCCTAGATATTGATGAAAACATGTAACATTTGTAGTAATAAATGCTCTTAATATACTAATGAATGCATCTTGAATGCTCTCGTTAGATGATTTTGAGATGATGAAAATAAACTAAGATTGATCCTTAAATACAACTTTAAAGGACACAATGAAATATTTTAAAACTTGTGCAAAACATAACAACTAGTTCGAACGTTTATGTCAACACTAAATATGAATTTAAAAATAATAGTCCATGTGTCATTTCACAACTATATATTTGACCTCATTCATTTACACAATCATAAATTAGACTCTAAATAAAAAACAAATAAACCTAAAAATCAAAACTAATCTTAAAAATAAATATGATTCAAATCATGAACTAACTTTTGATAGAAAGCATTCCACTTATAATACTTATATTTATATGTATTTATATTTCATCTTTACAAGTTAAAACAACCACTTCTCTCAATCACAAACGATAAAAACATAAGTTACACCCAACTAAGATATATTTATAATAGTATTTCAAGATGCCTAGTTTTTAGGCTTGGCATCCTATGATTCATAACATGTTATAACTAAAAACATGTCAACACCTTGTCTGCCAAAAATATCTCTTGTTGGGTACGCAAATGAACTATTTGTACTTTTACTCTTTAGCTCCATATAATAAATTAATCACTGCTAGATATAAAATAAATTTATCTTGTGAAGAAATAGTTCACAAAATCTTATGGAGATTCATGGTTTCCAAAAATAGCAAGCTAAATCTCAATTATAGAACAATATAATAGTGTTTATAGACTTTCCATACAGCAAGCCTAGTACCAATCATCACAATCCCTAACAGATGATGATGCAATTTCAATACTACCATGTTTCCTTTAGAACAATAGATTTTAACCCACCATGAAAATATGTCTGCCCTTTTATCATTTTCAATAAATGTTTTGGTACTTTTGATCATGAAAATATGTTTGCCTTTCATCATTTTCAATAAATGTTTTTGTTTTTAATATAAGCTTTATTAATAAAATAGTAAGTTAGATAGATTGTCAATTACCTACCATCAACTCTTTAGGAAACAGTCACTGTTAAAGCAATAGAATCTGTAAAAAGTATTGATCAGTATTACAAAATAAAAAATATCAGTAGACAAAATTAAGATCATAATTATGAAAATATCAATTCAAAATTAAAATCCATAATCACCCACATATCAAGAAAAACTAAGGAAAATGTTATCAAGAAAAGTTCAAAAGATAAGATTATGAAGTGTATAAACTTTCCAACCCTTTCTTTCATAAATGTCATTTGATATTATTCCAATAACCTTTCTTGTCAATATTTCACTGTCAAAGAATCCAATATTTTATCTTAAAATAGATGTAAAGACTCCCAATACATGCAGCCTACCTTTCCCTTTTACACTTCCAATAAAATCATTTTGAACAAAGCTTTACTGCAATTAAATACGAAGAAATATTTGTCCTTCCTGGGCTTCTGTCTATATACAATGTATGTCTTCTTCATGTATACTTTTAACGTTGTGGCCAATATTGATATAGTGCTACGTCATGACAATGGATTATCTACTTTAGTTTATGCCTGAAAACACTGTATATCTGTTCCTGTGGATGAGAGTTTTATACTGTCTTGTGATATATGTTTTTGTTGTTTTGTGGTCGTTCTTTTCGTAATCTTATGTTTTATAAATATTTATGTCTATGTTTTGAGTTTTGATATGAGATTAATAATTTGTATTTTTTTTTTAGTTTTATTGTTGTTTAATTTATATTATTTTTTTTTATTTCAATTAGAAAAGTTTGTCATATATAATTATATTAACGATAACAGTTTTTCACAATTCATAATGATAATTGTTTGAAAGTTTTTGGATTTGATTGTGTGAATATTTTTGCATCAACGTTTTGGATTACACTCTGTGATCCATCATCAAGATGAAATTGAGAGTTCAAGGATAAGAATGATGGATCACGGAGAGTGATCCGAAATGTTGATGCAAAAATATTCACACAATCAATTCTAGAAACCTTCAAGCAATTATATATTATTGTTTTTGAATTTGATTGTGTGAACTTTTTTCTTCGACATTTCGGATCAAACTCTATGATTCATCGTTAAGAAGCAGAAAGCAAGAGAAGAAAAAATTAGAGTTTAATCGAAAACAGCAAGAAAAACTCACACAATCAAATCCATTAACAATTCATAGTAATATCATAAGCTATATAAATTATATATCTACGAAATTGTAATACATTTAAAAATAAACATTTTTAGTTTATTTTACGTTAAGTATGAAGATTCGCTGATATTGACATGGTGTGATGGTTTAAAGATGGTGGTGTTGTTCTTGCTGTCAGGCCAGGATAATTGCAAGGATAAAAATACTTCAAAATTATATTACCGAAACAGAGCCAGCAAATACAAAGTATATAGAGGCAGAGACTGCCAAGACACAATACAGGAAACAAGAAACTGACAGAAACTGAAAACTAATGTAACTAACAAACTAATCTAGCAAACTAATACATGAACTAACAACCTTGATATGATTAACAGTAATATTTGTTACCAAGATTCAAATCCCGTTGAGGTGGTATTGTGAAGTGGTTATATTGAAGATGAGATCCCCATTTGTATTGATCCAAATCAAAAGCGTTTACCTCTTAAATAATAAATAAATAAAAATTTAATTAAATTGTAAATTATATGTTTGATCATTTATCCATCACCCATAATTAAATCCTTACAAATTTCTTTCCAATACCCATTATTACATATTGGGTGACGAAAGAAAACCTCTCCCAAACTCTCTCTGTAAATTTTTTTGCATGTTTTAACTTCAACTAACCCAAATGAAAACTGAAAGGCATGCTGTTATGATTATGAAATATGATGTGTTCTACTGTAAGAACAATCAATACCAGGTTTGAATGGAATCTATAAAGAAAAGCATTAGAAATAATAAATTATAAAACAAACCTATTACAATAATGCCCCACTACCCATCTTAATCCACTATAATTATCTGAGTCAATATAAACATAAAGTCTGTGTGATTTCTTCCATAGAAGAGAAGATAGCATCTTTGTCGTTTTCATGCAACTTTAATTTTATAAGTTAATCCGTGACTTTTCCAATCAACACTGATTTGTATTATTCAAGATACGTAACATCCAATCCTCAGCTTTAGAATTTTACTCGAATAAAACCAAGGTGAAAACTATTTGCAGCAGACAAAGTTATCAGCATGACTGTCATTATAACATCAGAGGAACTGTTTGATTTAACATAAAAAAATGCTTGGATAAATATAAAATATTCACTACAGAAGTGGATGCCTGTTATCTTCAGAATCCTAAAAAGAAAAGAACAAATGGGAAATGGGATGATTACCTAATCAGGGTTGTGTTTGTATGATAATTTAATGGCAACTAAATAGTTTATTTATTGATATTTTTTAATATGTTTGTGGTTGAGAAAAGGAATTGGTTAAATAGTGATATATATATATAAAAATTGATAATGATGATTATTTATATATTTATAGAGTAAATTTGATAATTAGATTTTTTTAGATATTCTGTTATGTATTAGTGGAGTTAATATTGTTTTTGAATATATTTTTATTTTAGAAAATGAAAGTGTCATTTTTATGATATTTTTTTGTATTGTTATGTAGATTAATGTTTATGAAAGATTAAAAATGGTTTATGGGATTGAAAGAGATATAATAGAGGAAAGTATGTTCAAAGATGATCTTTGAAGGTCTTCAATAACATTTCTAATATTCAAGGTCGTAAAAAAGTTTGTAATAGGTGTGAGGTCATAGGGATCATTAGGTTTGTGATGTCTTATGAATCTACAACATGAACTTGGAAGTTGGTCAAGTGTTCTCTTCCTATAAAAGTGAGAGGACTATAAGGAGAAAGGAAGTAATCAATCTACTATGTATACCCTTGGTAGAAACGCCTTTGGAGAACTCACTGGTGAACGTTTGAACATCTCTTACAAGAAGAGAACAAGACATTTCTAGTTAAAAGCTAAAGTGTGGGCTAAAGGAGAGAACCCTCAAATAAATACAGGAAGAAACAACCTTAACCTTATCGTCTCTATTATTAAGTATCACCTCACATACCTTTTTTAGAAATATTGGAACTCATGACTTTGTTTTTCCTAAATGAACCAAAAGTCAATGGCTATCACAAAACAATGCTAGAAAATCAAGTTGTCTTTAGAGAACCCACATTGATTGAGACATCAAGATAATGTTATCTCCAAATAGGAGAATAGTAATGATTCCAAATAGTATAAATAATCATTTGTATCATCCAGTGTATTTGAGATAATTTCCTCTAGTTCATCAATGTAGATCCTGGCAAAAATGGGAGAGTGGGAAATCCTATTTAACATTTGTGGTACTCTAAACATTATTTGTCTAACCAATCATTATTCTTTGTCTAGACTCATAGAGTTTCATCATTAAAGAAACCTCTAGAGGTAGAAGACCCAAAGGCTTAAGCCTATCCATAAACAAGTGTGGTTGGATTGTGTCAAATACCTTATGAAATTCTACAAAACCATAGTAAACTCCATGCACGGTTGCTTTAGTCTCCTCAAATGATAATTGGTCTTAATATTAATATTAAGGTGAAGATGTGATTCATGATATGATGGTTTCTCTTGAACATTGCTTGTACTTTGGTCCTTAGCTTCTTTGTCTCTACCTGTCTAGAGATGTGGATGTCTAAAACTGTGGGTAAATATCTTAGTCAAGGTGTGGCCAACTATAATAGGGCAATAGTTATTTGGATCATTCCAATCTCCAAATTTTTAGTAGACTAGATAATATAAAAGGTCTAAGAAAATGGAAAGTCATGAATAATTATATAATTAAACAAATTAAGAGCATAGCATACTAAAACTCTTGAACTATGTTTACTAATATAAATATCTTATATTAAAATATAAAATAAAAGATACAAATAAGTTTGTTTACTATCAAATGAGATATGTATTTCACAATCTCTCTCCATAGCCCACCTCTCTTCAAATAAAAATTAAACTTATAAAATACACATGTACCTTCACACCAACCATATGATTATTATATTATCTTAATTATTCATAAATATTTTCCTATATATCATAAATTTTATTAAAAATATTCACTTAAATACCCTCAACAAAATTAACTTGACTAATGAAGCATAAGCATTGCTTGTGCAACTTTACATCAACTTCCACTGTGAAATAGGGAAGATTTATAAGATAAATTGTTTATAAGTAAACTTTAATATAATACAAATCTTAATATCATCGTCAACTTCTATTGTGAAATAGAGAAGATTTACTTGATAAACTGTTTGTAAGTAAACTTTAATACAGTACAAATCTTAAGTCACCTCACTAGCATACTCCTCCCTAATGTAAGATGGCTTTTAACATGCAAGGTCTCTGATTTGATGTCTAGCGATTCTCCTCCTTGAGAGCCATTGTTTAACAATCCTTATCATCTCTATGATTAGGACAATTATACTAGATTAGAGTCAAAGCTGTTAGGAAGCCTTTAAAAAGCTCCTATCGATGAGCTTAGATATCAGTCCCACCCATAATTCACTAGGTACAATGGCACAGTAAGATGTAAAAGCTGCACCACACAATTCCTTCTTAATATGCTGAAATAGATATGAAGGATCCAATTCTAGTTTGAGAAAGGTGGAGGATATGCCACATATGTATAAATTGCTTAAAATTGAAAGACCATAAATCATGAACATAAATTCTAGTTAACCTCCACACCTACCATATTGGACCATACTTTATATAATAGGGAAGCTGATGCAGAGTTCTGCCACGGACATTATGGGACAAATGTGAATGCACTAAAAGCATTAAGTTCATAACTTTTCTTTATAGAATTCCCTAAAGTTGTGCAAATTCCTTGCAGAACTGTTGCATGGGACGGTATACCTGCACTCCGAGCTCTTTGGAATGCACTCCAAGCTCTCTGGATTGAATCTGCACCTTTCACGTTCAACTTTGCCTCTCATATGATTGTTTTCAATATTTCCGACTATTGACTTTAAAGCCCATGCTTGGTAGCTCTTCTGCATCTATTTATTGCTTCCCAATTTAGGTGGACAAACAAATACATCCGAGTTGGAGGAAGGCCAATCTAGTGCTTGTGAGAAGTTTTTCACAATGGGCAAAGCCTTTCTGCAACAACAAATGGCTGCCATGTCCTTTGTCATTCTTGTCATGGTAATCAGTCTTTGTGGTGTATGTGCAAAGCAGTCTAACAACCAGCACATTCCTGTCACTTCCAAGTTCCAGACCATGAAATTCTACAATGGGTATTCTAATCTATGGGGTTCTGAGCATCAGGAAGTGTCACAGGACCAGTCTTCTACTACACTTTGGCTAGACAGTTCATCAGGTTTCCTGATCCCTTGTGTTTGTTTATGACGTGGGTTTTTGGCTTTTATGTTAAAAGTTCTGGGGTTAATGTGAGTGTTGGAATGGAAAGCCACATTGTCCCTGGTATCCCCATTCTGTGAAGAGTCATTACATAATGTGATCGTCCTTATTTTGTAGAGTTTTAGTGGCTTGTGACTTGTGCTCAAAGAGTTTTTTGCCCATAGCGTATATGGAGTCCTTTTATATACAGGAGGCTTTAAGTGGACTAGTGACTCTTGTCTTAGGATTATATTCTCACTAGAGCTAACGACAGATCTCATGATTATGGTCTCTTTTTTCGTTTTATTGGGTGATTGTTAGAATCCTGTGTACTCAATTTTGACGTATTAAGTCTGAAAAACTGCTTTTGAATGCTTTCAGGAAGTGGCTTCAAGTCCCTGCAGGCATACAAGTCAGGATTCTTCAGTGCTGCCATTAAGTTACAGGCTGGTTACACAGCAGGAGTCATTACAGCATTATATGTAATTCTCTTATTTGTCGTGTAGAGAAATCTGCCATTCATGCCATTGGGTTTTGCCCTATAGCTTTAGAAATGAATCTCATGTTAAATCTTGGTTATCTAACATACACAATTGTCCAATATTAACCATATTGAGAGAAAACTATGTTTAGTAGTAATGGTATTGTGGAAGGCGTTTTCTAGCCATATAGATTGTTATATACTAATGATGTATATTAATGGTAATCATATGCTAAAATCTGTGTTTTT
The DNA here is from genome assembly GCA_007258455.2 of Sequoia sempervirens. Taxonomy (NCBI): domain Eukaryota; kingdom Viridiplantae; phylum Streptophyta; class Pinopsida; order Cupressales; family Cupressaceae; genus Sequoia; species Sequoia sempervirens. Next base: position 7,727 of record VDFB02270289.1, read on the forward strand.
CAGCTATCCAACAACCAAGAATTTCCAGGTCATCATGATGAGATTGACATGGAGTTCCTTGGGACAACCCCTGGAAAACCATACACATTACAGACCAACATCTACATCAGTGGAAGTGGAGATGGTCAAGTTCTCACAGGCAGGGAGCTCAAGTTTCATCTCTGGTTTGATCCCACTGAAGACTTTCACAATTACAGCATTCTTTGGACCCCATCTCATATCATGTAAGTGCCCATTTTGCAGAGATATGATTAGATATCTGTTAAGATGGTTCTGTTCAAAATTCTTGCAAGAGTGATTGTTCCTACGTAGGAGGTGTGATATAAGGTCTCTAACCTTTGTTTGTTTATCTTGATACCATGAGGTGGAGTTTTGGTAAGTCCTTATGCTCTAGGGCATTAATAGATGTCGACAAAGTTGGAGAATGTAGAGGGCTAGGACTAGATAATGTTGATTGTGGAGCTCTTCTTAATGTAGAGGGCTCAATTTTTTCATTAATGCAATCTATTGATAGGAAGAGAGCTATGAGACCTCTCCACAGATACCATGACTATAAGGTTCTTTGTGTGCAAGTGCCCTCCATATGAGGGCTGTTTTTGTTTTAATCACCTTAACATATGATAAGTCATCAATGGGCAATTTAATTTAGAAGGAAATGGGTTTCATTTTGAGTAACCCCTTAACAATTTATGTATTCTTGAGAGTACTCTTAACTGGATCCATCTAATCTCTCCATGTAACATCTGCTCTGTAGTTTATGTGGTACAGATCTTTACATATAATTCTTCTATGAACAAGTTTTGGACTAACAAAAAAGGATCTGTTGCATCTGTCACAGCTTCTATGTAGATGATATTGCAATCAGGAAGTACCCAAGAAGGGTGTCTTCAACTTTTCCACAGAGGCCTCTTTGGGTGTATGGATCAATATGGGATGCATCTTCTTGGGCTACAGAGAATGGCAAATACAAGGCAGACTACAGATACCAGCCCTTTGTTGCAAAGTTTTCCAAGTTCATTGTAAGTGGCTGCCCTGTCCAGGACTCTGCTTGCTCTGCTGAGTATTCCAGCTCTCTCATCTCTAGTGGAACTGGAGGCCTAACCAGTCAAGAGAGGTGGAAAATGAAATGGATCCAGAGAAACTATCTGGTCTACAACTACTGCAAGGATCGTGAACGCTATCCCCAACGACTGCCTGAGTGTGGAAAACATTATCAAGGCACAAACGGAATACCCAATTGATCCTCATAATACACTAGGTTCATAGTGTATTATGGATTACAATAATAAGATGATGTGGTGGAAAATTCTCAAAAGAATAAGGGTAATATACAGAAGCCTATTTAACATGTAATAAACGAACCTGTGTAGAAATCTATGTGGGAGTTATACACACTTCGTTTCTAAGTGATCTGGTGTCTAATTCAATGTGGGTGTCATAAAACTGGTTAAGGGACTTGAGTTTTGTTTCTTTCAAGACCAGTCTCTTGGCAGAAATTGTTTTTTCATCAAGAGCAAGATTCCAGTTGGAACTGTCTTTGTGGGCGTGTGTTTCAAGCTAGTTTTAGAGTATCTGTTCCAAAAATAAATCTGATTATTATCAATGCTCAATCCAGGGGCCTAGAAAGCCTATGAGTATTGGATTGGTTTATTTTTGCTGTTCTGCATAGTTATTTGCAGGACTCTCTAAAAGTAGCTCTGCAGATTATGGTGATGGGAGAAGTGAAGAAACAGAATTGTGAAGATTGTTAATGTAACTGATTTCAGTAAATGATTAAGTGAATAATAATTGTGAGATTGAATGAGCTCAATGAGACTCCTATGGATGATTTGTAACTCCTACTGTGATCTTTACTTTTAGAGTATTTAATTGTTCTGTCACCCATCCTGAAGCTTCATGGAATGGGGGTTTTCCAACAAGCTAGATGACAGTAAAGTTCTGCAACAAATAGCCAGTCTGCAGTAATTATTGGATTTATGAGTTTGGAATTATGATGCAGTTTATAAAAGGTTTGGAGAAGTGGTTACTTACAGAAAATAATTATTATAATATTTTTATTTTCTAATTTCAAGATTTAAAATAGATTCTTTATTTTGATTTGGTGAGGAAGTTCATTCAATTGGAAAGATGTTAAAGATTCCTTAGTTTGCTCATAATGATGAAAACAATCTAATTATACTAAAAATCTATCTTGTCTACACAATTAATGGTGTTGTACAAATCAATTTAGTACATTAAATTTCCAATCAATACTGGTTCTAAATTTAAGACACATACAATTAAGTTTACAAAATAATAGATTTATGTTATTTGTTGTAATGATTAAAATTTTATATTTAAGTTGTTTTTAATGTTTTGGATTTAGTGTAATTTGGTAATATTTTTATATATCACTAATATGTAAGGTGTATTTTATGTAGATGTTTGTAGATAATTTCATCTTAGCATATTCATATTATCGTTCATCTTTAAGATTTTTATCCACTTTCTATATCTTATCATCCATAATCCTAATTTAGACTTGTGCGTGCAAATATGACCCATGATATTTTTTTCATATAAACCCATACCTTTAGATTTGAATTTCTTAATTTGGGCCCACATGTCCCTTCCTTACTAACCATTATGAGTCAACTAAAGCACAACTTTTTCCAAATTTAAGTGCTAGATAATGTATTTGTGGGCTAACATTAACTCATGTAGAGAAACATAGATGGAACTAGGATTTTAAAGATAAGGATCACAAGAGAGCGTCATAACTATTGTATCTTCTTGAATCATAATTTTGGGCATGCTACCTACTTGTTTTTTGTCTTGTGTCATGTCCTAATTTTTAATAATTTGTGTTATGGATCAAAATACCTATTTCATATTTCTCATGTCTTCCATGGTCTAATTTTGTGTGTGTTCTTCCTCTTCCATGTCTATACAAGGTCCTCAAAGTCAATATTTGGAGGCATGTCTAGTCTTCTTAGTGTTTATTAATCATCAGAGTTTTAGAGCTCCTTATATTGGCAGGGCTTTCCACCTAAGCTTGATTTCTCTAAGTCCCTTTAGCATTAGACTTTCAAACTTGTCTATCTTGTTATGTCTTTCATTCGCTATCTACTACAATGTCGAAGTTTCCTTTCCTCGAGTACCCTTCTCATGTCATCCCTAACTCCCAACTTTTGATTATATTTTTTTACTAAGTACTTTGTCAAAGTCACATTTTTGGCCTTACCATTAAAGAGGCACTTGTTTCTTGTCATGCATGTTTCCTAAACCTTGTTGATAACTACATACATCTTATTAGAGTTGTATTTTCATTCATTCCTCTACCTAGGTACTTCTTGTGTAAATCTAATCTTTGATGCCTAATAACTTCTAGCATATATCCTATCGATGTTGGAGGTACAACCATAACTTTTAAACGTGGTACCAAATATAAGTTATTTTTAATCTCCAACACTTTCTGCTATCCTATCTTATCGAATATGCTTGTTCAAACTTCCCCTCATTTTCTTGCCTTAATGGCATGCGCCGATTTTCATCCCCAACCTCCAAGGTCCAAAACTCCTAACATTTCTCACTATTCATCTTGCCACCTCTAGGCATGATTTAGAGTATCATTAATGCTAAATATTGATGTCGTAATTGTCATGAAAGGGGTCCCTTTTACATATAAATATTATTTAATATTTAGGGCATAGATCTACATGTGCCTCCAGTAATGAAACAAAGAAAATGACCCTTACTGTCATTAATATAATGGTTAGAGTTTCAAATCCCACAAGACATTTCACCATTATTATAGAGAACATTTGTAGGTGTTCGTGTAATTAAATGTGTTGTACCTTGTCTTAGGTCATAATTACACCTTAGTTAAGTTTACTTAGGGACCACATAGGAGGTTGTTGGAGATTTTTCACTTTTGGTGGACTTGACATGTCATTATTTTATCACTTCCACCTTTTTGTGGACACATCATGTGATTATCTCTCCACCTTTTGTGGTGATTATCACATTATCACTTTTCCACTTTAGGTGGAGTGATAGTTTTTCATAGTTGTCTCATGTCATAAGATTACGACCTTTCATAGTGATAGTTTTTCATACTTGTCATAATTTTATGCCCTTTTATGTTTTCACCTTGGCTATATAACCAAGGGGTCTCTTATATACATTGGCTCAATCAAACTCATCATATTTGCATTATTGGCAGAATACAATTTATTCTTGTCATATTCTATTCTCTCTTTTGTGTTTTCTATTAGGCCTCTAGATCTTGGGTGGCTACCTTCATAGCCAATTCTTACATGGTATCAAAGCTTTAGACCAGTTGTTGCGTGTTCATGATTTGAAGATATTCTCTCAGTTTTTTTATTAAAGTCATTTTTCATTTTTTCTTTAGAAATATAGTTTCCACTCAATTGTAGGAAAAATGATTTCTAGGTTTTGTAGCCAGGGTCAAAATATGAACTGGGTATTTTTAAAAATTTTGATATATTGTACGGATTTGGAGAAAATTGATGTACAAAAATCGGCGCGCATCATTTTTCTCCTCGCTGAAGGTTTTAATTTTTTTTTTATTATCTACTTGCTGGATCAAAAAATAATTTCTGGGTTTTGTTTCTAGCTTCAAAATAATTTTGGGTTTCTATTTTTGTCCACTTATTTTAAAAAATTTTGATATATTGTACGGATTTGGAGAAAATTGATGTACAAAAATCGGCACGTGTCATTTTTCTCCTGGCTGAAGGTTTTAAAAATTTATTTTTTTATTATCTACTTGTTGGATCAAAAAATAATTTCTGGGTTTTGTTTCTAACCTCAAAATATTTGTGGGTTTCTGTTTTTGTCCACTCATTGTGAACAAATTTTGTAGAAATTAAATCAGAAGTAATTTTTTTTTTACTAGAAAACTCATTTCCTGCAGGCTAAATTCAGTTTTTTTGAAAAATTCATAACTTTTGGCCATGGTGTCGGATTTTCGTAAACAAGATATCATCGAAAAGCTAGTTCCGACCTCTACACAAATTTGAGGTTAATTTTCATCATAGAGGTAGATGTGAACATTGGTTTGTGCATGCACTCGTTTTTGTTTTCATGCATTAGGTTTACATTTTCTCCATAGTTTATACATGTTTTGCATTATCTCATTTTGCAATCATTGGGTATTATAATAAATGGACTAATATAAAGTTCTATCATGGGGGTTTATTGCATTGTTTGCATTTGTGTGCATTCTCCCTAAGTTGCACTTAAGGGGGGTGTTGGTGTAATTAAATGTGTTGTACCTTATCCTAGGTCATAATTACACCTTAGTTAAGTTTATTTAGGGACCACATAGGAAGTTGGAGATTTTTCACTTTTGGTGGACTTGACATGTCATTATTTTATCACTTCCACCTTTTGTGGACTCATCATGTGATTATCTCTCCACCTTTTGTGGTGATTATCACCAGCCGTGGAATTTGATGGTCTATCTAACCGTTTTTTGCATTTTGGACCGTATATTACAACCTAAAAGTTTATTAGACTATATTTTTTGACTTGCTATATTTTTATATAACTGTAAATATGACACTTAAAATTATTTATTAAACCATAAAAAATTATTATAGCATATATATATAAAAGTTTAAAATTGGAATAATTCTTTTTAATTTCACTTTATATTAATATATATGGTTTATAATATTTATTATAAATATATTTATTAATTCAAAATATTTTCAAAATAGAATCTTTTCAAGATTAAATATAGTTCTTTCTAATTTATAAAATATTTTTAACAATAAATTTAAGATTTTAACATTTTGACTAATAGTTACCATTGTTTTATATTAATATATATGATTTATAATATTTATTATAAAAATATATATTAATACAAAATCTTTTCAAAATAGAATATAATTGTTTTTTATCTTTTTTGAATATTTTCACAAGATTTATTATCTTTATGAATTTAGAAACTTCTTGTTAATTATAACAATAAATTTAAGATTTTTACATTTATTTCTAATTATCAATATTTTCTAATTTTACATTTTTTAATATATATATAGGATATTCATATGAATAACATAACACAAATTTTCTCTGTTTTTACAACATTTTTTCAAAGCATTTATTTTATAGTGATTAAGCTTTGATTTTTTTCAAGATAATACAACATTTGTGTTTATTGGTGAGCATGTTTTGGCTTATACAAATAATTTATGTTTTTAGATAGATGAATTTAAGGATTAAATTATAAATAAATTTCAACAACATTTATTTTATAGCATTTTTTTATAGGTGATTTGCGAGCTTTGATTTTTTTCAAGATAATACAACATTTTTGTTTTATTGGTGAGCATGTTAGATAATGAATTGAATAAGGATAAATTATTCTTAATTTTATATAATTATTTTTTAATAGGTTTGAAATTGATATTTAAATTTGTTTTATAGCTAATTTTTTTCATAAAACGTAAAGTGACAAGCATTTAAATGAACAAACCGTCAAAAAAAATTCATATGACCGATAGGGATAGCCGTCAAATTCTAGGCCTGATTATCACATTATCACTTTTCCACTTTAGGTGGAGTGATAGTTTTTCATAGTTGCCGCATGTCATAATCTTATGCCCTTTTATGTTTTCACCTTGACTATATAACCAAGGGGTCTCTTATGTACATTGGCTCAGTCAAACTCATCATATTTGCATTATTGGTAGAATACAATTTATTCTTGTCATATTCTATTCTCTCTTTTGTGCTTTCTATTAGGCCTCTAGATCTTGGGTGGCTACCTTCATAACCAATTCTTACATGGTATCAGAGCTTTAGACTAGTTGTTGCGTGTTCATGATTTGAAAATATTCTCTCACAGTTTTTTTATTAAAGTCGTTTTTCATTTTTTCTTTACAAATATAGTTTCCACTCAATTGTAGGAAAAATGATTTCTAGGTTTTGTAGCCAAGGTCAAAATATGAACTGGGTATTTTTTTAAAATTTTGATATATTGTACGGATTTGGAGAAAATTGATGTACAAAAATCGGCGTGCATCATTTTTCTCCTAGCTGAAGGTTCTAAAATTTTTTTTTTTATTATCTACTTGCTGGATCAAAAAATAATTTTTGGGTTTTGTTTCTAGCTTCAAAATAATTTTGGGTTTCTATTTTTGTCCACTTATTTTAAAAAAATTTGATATATTGTACGGATTTGGAGAAAATTGATGTACAAAAATCGGCGCGTCATTTTTCTCCTAGCTGAAGGTTTTAAAATTTTATTTTTTTATTATCTACTTGTTGAATCAAAAAATAATTTATGGGTTTTGTTTTTAGCTTCAAAATATTTTTGGATTTCTGTTTTTGTCCACTCATTGTGAACAGATTTTGCAGAAATTAAATCAGAAGTAAAAAAAAAATTACTAGAAAACTCATTTCCTACA
>VDFB02270290.1:0-69246 GCA_007258455.2 Sequoia sempervirens
AGGGCATTAAGATATTAGGTGTATTTGTTGATTATGTCGGGATCTCAATTGAAATAAGCATCAAAATTCTTAAAAAGGATCTTAGGGGCCTATTAATGATGACGTTAAGGTCATAAATGCAAGAAGGCCCAAAAATTAATGTGAAGGCGTAAATAAATACACTTTACAACACTAAATTAAGGAAAAATTAGGTCTATTTAGCTTAAAAGGGCCCTAAACCTAATGTGAATGTGTACAAAATATTACAACACTAGATCAAGGCAACATTATGTTCATTTTAGTGTTAATCATTCCAAATTAAGTGTGAAAATGTAAAGGATGACATTTTCCTACATTGCATTTAACCCCCACTTTAGTGAGAGGAGGAACTTGCTTCAAACTCACACTAAAGTAGACATTTAAGAGGGTTCCAAGTGTACTAATGCGAATGTTATAGAACAAAAAAGATCAAAGGGGTGGCCAAGCCCCCAAGATCCAAGATCCTATGTCAAACCAACATAAGCACAAAAGGACACACACAAGGTGTATGATATGTAGCAAAACAAGATACCCAAATATGCAACATGTCAAAGACCAGGTAGAGATGAAAGGAAGAGAAAGAATAAAAAAGGTGGATCAAAATTTGACTATTTGTCACACACATTGTGGATTAGATCTAAATTGTTTCTTGAAAATTCATGCTCACTCTAAGGCAACAAAACTTCAAGTTGTTCATTGGGTGAGTATCCAAAAAGGGTGGCTTACAAGTGGAACACAATGTCCCCTATGCAAACCAAATGCACGCTCACAATGGCTAGTGGAACCTTAGGTTGTTGACTAGTGAGGCCTCAAAGAGGTGAGACACATACACATGTGGTTGGTATGCACTCACACGCACAACCAAGTGGCTATGGGAAAGTCTTGCCTAAGTTTGGCTCCCATATGTATAACCACACCAAAGCTATACCTATTGATAGCATTGATAAGGCACCACACAACAATGAACTTTGAGCTCCATGAGGCATGAAAAAAGTTTTACATGCTTAAAACTTGTGAACAAACAAGATGGCTCTGAAGGCAAGAAAAGTGTGTTATGCAAGGTAGCCATATAACCAATATTGTAAATGTAAAATAGTGTAAGGTACGTTCAAAACGATTTTGCTTAGTTCATGTAAGGTCTCTTCTTAGGGAATATTATGCCTAATGTCTCCAAGAGAGGACAAGTCAAAGCAAAATCACGCTCTCAGAGGATATCAAACCCAATGTCATCACCAAGAGAAAGATGCATCGCATGAATCAAGAAGACCACACAATGAAACATGAGTTATAATTGAAATGCAAAAGAATAATGCCAATGTATGCCTCCACTTTAAAAAAATTGCTAAACACCATGCTATGAGAAATTAGTTTAAAGTAGCTAATGTTTACTCCTAAGACATGAGAGCTTCCTCGGGAATCCCTATGCCAAGTCATATGTTCCCAAATGAAACTACATCATGAAAATGGGTTGCCCCTATTGTTTGTTTTCTAAGAACCAAGCTGATCTTTAGAATTACCTATGGAATTTTCCATTTCCAATAATTAACAATCTAAAGGGATTAACCAACGAATGAGTAAAAGCTACAAAACTTCTACTCCTACACTTTGGACTCTGTGAAACCCAGGAGGTTGATCCTATAATGTATACTCAAGATTTCATGTGATACCATTTAAATACATTGTAAACAATAGATAACTCTCATATAACAACTCAACAACGTAGTATATTGAAAAGGTTGGAGGTTCTTTTAGCAACACCCTACACTTGGAGCATGAGAATAATGAAACTCATCACAAAATAACTACAATGGTATTCATTCAAAATTTTGTTAATAAAGAGTGATTTGCTGATGAATCAACCCAAAAAACTGAATTATGAAAAGTTTGCTTGAACCAGTGCCTTATCCTAAACACGGAGTCAATCTCAACCTATGCAACCAGATAACAATTCAGCAATAGCAACATATGATCTCAAGAAACACTACATTACAACACTCCTACATTACATTCACGACCATTGCTGCTTATAGATATCCAAGCACATAATTCATATGAGTTAACAATCTCATCCAAACATTTACATTAATTCATGAACTAACAAGCAAGAATGCAATTAAACATCCATTGGAAGAAAATAGAGACAAACAAAAAAATCCTTGATTATTTTCATTCATAACTCATAAAACAAGTGCACAGTAGAGACAACAGCCATGAAATTGATATCAGTATCTATTGTATTTGCTAGATCTTGTTATCAAAATTACATACATAACAACATACACAAAACGTAAAACAAAGACTCAAAACATGCTCAATATTCTTCTTAAAATTCACTTTGTTGATTACAATTCAACAAACCCTACTTTATGGCCTTGAATTCCTTCTTATAGAAACAAAGGAGAAAAAAAAGCCTCAGGACATAAAGTACACATGTCATTACCCTATTGGACCGCTACTTGACATATATTCCATTTTCAATTATTTTGTATTCCCAAGTGGTGGGAAACATGTGTGGGATAAGAGTAGTCTTCATTCATCATTGGAGATCTGGTTCCACCTTTCAAAAAGCATCTTTAAACTATTTCCTCAAAAATTGTGCCCATGCACACAAAGTGAAAAGATAGAAAGCATGAAAGAAACAAAAAGGAAAGGACAAAGAATATGTCCCCGTCTGCAGACCTGAGACTAATTCAATTTGAATAAAATGTAGTATATTTTTTATACTTTAGCAAAAGCCTAATCTGTACTGAATCCAGGCTATGTAGTGCATTTTCACTGATCTATTATTCATCATGATTGTAGACTTCAAAATCAAAACTTTAAATCACCACCCCGCCATTTCACATCAATCCCCCAACTCCTCCAAGTATTTGCCTCTCCATGCCAGGAATTCCTCTTTAGCATGTCAGTCAAAATTCATGACCTCATCTGGCTTTTGTCTATAAGGTGAATACTTGGAAACAATTTGATTGGCTTCCCTATCAAATTCTAACGAGACAATCTCTGCATGAGCTAACATATCCATATTTCTTTTCAATGTATCCATATCATGTTTTTGACAAATTGAAACTGCTTGCTCTAAAATGGTTTTATTGGTTTCATCTCTCCACCTAGTGAGTTTGAAAACATAAACAATTTCATTCTTGGTAATTTTAACCATTTTCTTCCCATCATATGTTTTTATAGTCCTTGTAACTAGATCATAATTGGTGGCCACTGCTTTAAGCAAGTCGACATCCATTTAGACATTGGGTACAATCAACTTCCCTAGGTCACAATTTCAAGGGCTACCCACTCAAATACCCATATTTCTATTTCTAAACCAACCAAAGAATAATTCCCACCTAGAATAAGGTAATTTGGAATCCTTAATAAAAAAAATCTTGTCAATTAAACCCTCAACTAATTGCGAACCTCGGAGAAGCAGTTGTCCCTTAGGTTTTCCAATGGTTGAGGGTGGCAACTGGTTAGTAAGGTCTTTACTCAAAGGCCTTTTGGGAGCTCAAGCTTCCCCTTTAGACGAAGATGCTTTTGATTGTGCTTTGAGAGCCATGATGCAAAGTATTACAAAGTAAGGTTTTTGGTTTCTTGGAACAAGACTTATAGCTTAAACAAGGGTTTGACACAAATTATGACAATGTAGGACCAACCAATTTTCTTTTATGAACATCAAACTTTAAAATACTAAACCAAGAAAACCCTAATTGACTCAAAGGTTTTTGAAACATAATTTATCAATAATTCTAATGGGAAGGCAGTAATTTACTTACTGGTTTTTTTGCAGGATGATAACCCTAGCTTCAACATCAAACAAGCCTGAAAACCACAACACGAGCTATCCAAGTGTGTAGAATATCCTTCACAATGCTCAATAATACTTTTAAGATAGGTTTTAATAGCTACACAACCTTTCTCTTCAATATCTTGACTTTTTTTGGCTATTAAGGCTTGCTCGTGTGAACCAAAATGACTCACTTGCCCTCAAACTAAGTTTTGAATACCAACCATTAATTGTGCAGGTGTGTTAACTAATGGATGACCCAAATTTAGTCAGCTTGATTTGAAAAACCTGACTATACATAGCCACAATATTCATCAAATGACAGAAAGCCACGTGGAACAACTTGCTAGCAATTTACAAGCTCCACCATTCCTTTTTCGCTGCAACCAAGATCCACGTGTCCTATTCCCCTTGCCCCCATGGTTCTTAAACTATGTGCAACTTTCATTAGTGGGGAGATAGTGAAGGGTGGAGATTAAATCTCACAGCTCTGATATACTCACACCTTACTCCAAGACCAAATGCTTATAGCCTTATTCTTCTGACATAATCAACAACCCAAATTAAAAGATCTCAAACACATGCATTATACCTTCCTTTAGTAGTGCATAATTTATTCTTCATGCCCCATGTTGAAATATTTGATTAATATTCACCTTTATTCCAATGTCTTCCATGCCCTTCAAATTATTCCACATGGTAATTGCCCGCCACCCCATTCAGAACTAGACAATAAGAGTGGGACCCTCATGATATTGAAGGGAGTCATTAGGATTGACCTATGTCACCCACTATCGACCGTTGATTCTCTTCAAATCTCTACTTGTTCATTGCTTGGAAACACTAAGCCCATAGTCAGACAAGACATGCGGTGACCACCTTTCAGCCCGCTTGAATATTTTTATGAAGAAAGAAATGGAGCAGGTGTGCAAGGAATGGTCAAGATGGAGCCACATCATTCAATGACCACTGTTGATTTCCTTTTAATACCGCCCACAATCTTTAACATAGGGACCGGGCTCACTAATGCAAAAGACACATGGCTTAAACTTGCTAGCCCATGAGAATAAAAAAATAGGCCATGAAATAGAATTGGGCATGGGGAACAACAGTTATTTTCTCTTGATGATCGAATGACCATCATGGATTTTCATATCTACACATGCTGAAATTGTTAGTTTTAAAAAGAGGGACCTGACTAGGTCGACGGGACCACAGCCCATGGGAATAGTGACTTAGGGTGAAAAATGATTTTAGTAGGAAATATTTAGCCCAACTTTGAAAAATTGAAATAATATCCCATCATATAACAACCAACAAAACTAGACCAAATGGAAGGTTATTTCATGGGTTTCAATAGAATAAGATTTGACTTAAAAGACCAGGCATCGGTAGTAAGGGGTCAACAGAGAATTAAAACCTTGGCGAGGATAAAAACTCAAGGGTTTTTCAAGAAGGATCCCAGATAACATAAAACCCCTTGAATAGTGATAGTAGACAAAAACCATAAGACCTCATATACAAACCCAACCCAAAACTTAGCAAGATTTTGAGATAGAACAAGAAGATTTTTGGGGTTACATCAGTGGCTTTGACTAGGAATGCATGCCTCTTGTAGGCATGGCAATATCCTAGAATCTTAGGTTGAAGCTAACCAACCAAAACACAATTAACCAAAAACCAAGGAACTACCTGGACTAGGAAGCAAGACCGAACTAGACACAACCAAAGAAAACACACCTATATACAAAATGCACAAAACCTATAATGTACATGGAATAATAACATACTTAGGATAAGCATGGCTCTAAGAACTGTCTATGTACTGGCAGTTCAAAAAGTTTTCCTGTCAAGCTTTGGAGGAAATGTGAATCCTCCTCATGTGTATTGGCTATCATATAAGATCATAACCATAATGCTTCAAACTTTCCATGCTTACCCTCATCCTGAGCCCTTGCATTCTAGGCTAGTACCATACTATTCACTTTAAATTTTTTGGGAGAAGCTCTCTTGTCATGCAAGTGCTTGACTTGCAACCACATTTTTGTATTTTAGGCATGAGCTTCTCTTCTAGTTTTATCTAATTACACTAGATTATCAATTATGTGTTGCATATCATCAAAAATAGGTCATCATCATATTCTTACACAAACTTATACCTCTTTAGCAAGTTATTTTGTGGCCACGTAGCATCTAAGCCATATGCCAAACCAAACAGTGAATAACCAGTGACCTTCACAATAACCCTATCTACCCTGACTGCCAGCTTCAACTTTGAGTCCCAAGCTTTCTTGTTCTTCTCTATCACTCTTTTGATGATTTTCATTAAGCTCATATTACTAGACTCAGCCTAACCATTTCCTTGAAGATGGTAAGGTGAAGAATAAGAAATTTGTATGTCATGTTTATCACAAAAATCATTGAATTCAATATATTTTAAAAACAACATTATCTGAGATGATCTTCTCTAGAAATCGAAACCTAATGAGAATATTGTTCAATAGGAATTCCATCACCACTTTTCTTGTTGCCTTCCTTATGGGTATTCTTCTACCCATTTTGTGAAATAGTCAGTGGTAACAAGGATCCATGAGTGCCCTCCACTAGACTTTTATGTTATCTCACCAATGAATTCAATTCCCCATTGTTGGAAAGGAGCCTAAACAGAAATAGGCCTAAGTGGTAAATTCCCTAAAAACTTTAGTTTCCTTGCAAACCTCTCACAAGCATTACAAGTCTTAACAAACTTGTGGGCATCCTTAAAAATAGTAGGCCACCAGAATCCTACCCTTAAGATCTTATGAGCAGTGGTCTTTGTCATGTAGTGACCACCACACACTCCATTATGCATTTCCTACAAGAGTTCAAATGCCTATTTTCCATCCACACATTTAAGCAGTACACCATCCTAGCTTCTCCACCATAGTTCATTCTCAATAATCACATACTTTATGGCATGCAAATTTAGTGTTCTCCTGTCATTGTTAGCCATATTTGTAGGACATTGCAAAGTTTGTAAATATTGAATAATCCTTCTATACCAGCCACATGTTTGCATAGCACACATAGGTGAAAAATCAACTTTCTCTATTTGATTGACTTGATTTTCTTCCAAATTAGTTTCTGGCATCAATTTAACTAAGCCTTATTCCCTAGCTAACATAGTAATCTAGACATCAATGTTGAATTCTTGGATCCTATTGATCCACCTACACCTTTTTCTTGTAGTTTCTTCCTGAGTGAAGATATCTTTCATAGTAGCATTAGGTACAAAAGCTATGACAGTACCCCCTACTAAGTAAGTCCTGAAATTCTACATAGCCTTGACTAGAGCCCATGCTTTCTTTTCAATCATATCATACTTGACCTCTACGACTTGTAAAGATTTGCTAAATAATGCAATGGGTTGTTCATAGCCCTCCTCATTTTTTTGCAATAATAAAACAACAATAGTATGGAAAGAAGCAAAAGATAAAATGTGCATTGGCTTAGAGAAATCTAGAGATTTCAAAACTCGGGCTTCCTCAATAGATTGTTTAATTTTCTTGAACGTTTGACTAGGCGCATAACTTCCACATGAGCTAGGAGTTTCCCTCCATTGGAAGTCTCCCTCCATTGAGATTTTACCTCCATTGACCTCTTTAATGACCATCTTTTTGACTTCCTTAGCAACCAACTAGCTGGCATGAATTTCTTCCACTTTGTAAGCTTCATTTATATCTGCATCTTAATGTGAACCTCATGATGACATTAGCACACACAAAACAATTGCATATCCATAATTACCTTTAAGGTAACATCCATTCAACCACATGTAAAATTATTAAAGATAATTCACATAGCAGATTAATAGCATCAAAATTCACAAGAATAAGTTCATGCTCAAGGTTCATAAATTTAGGGAAATAACATGGAGAGTGTCAATAAATAGGAACTAAAGTCTATAGTATCACAACAAATATATGATAATCCCTATCAAAATTGAGCCATTAATTAAAATCATCGTCTTCCCCCAACCAAATAATCTATTGTTCCTCCAGTAGAGGGAGCTCTACTCTGCCTTGTTGAAGCTTTGATGTCAGCTATCTATCCCATATTAGTATATGTAGTATCAAAATTTGAATCCTAGTATAACCCCTTCTTGTTTTCCAATCTTCCCCACCTTGGCCTCTCTATATCTATATCATACCGATAGTATCTATAATCTAGTACTGGCCACAACTGAGTAGGTGGCTAGAATGTCAATGGAAGCCAATAGTGTTGCTTCATCCTTCCAAGTTGTATGTACCTAGTGCTTCATCTACATGTTGTAGAATAATTTTGCAAGGAATGGGGTTCAACCTATTTTAACTAATTTGGAAAACTATTCTATCTCTATGATAGGTATCTCAATATTTTTTTCCATGTAGTAGTAAATACCTTCTCATATTCCTAGTATGCCTCCTCCATAGTAGGCATGATCCTCTTTTTGTATTCTGGATTATAGAGAAATATGTGCCATGTGTAGTAAATGTTTTAAGGGTTACTAGATTTAGCTCTGAGAGACATGGGGGTATGGAGTTCTCTTTCTCTATATATCTTGAATTGTTTCCCCCAATTGATATCATTTTGAATCCTTGACATGAATTCCTTCAAATGGATATCTCCAATGTATAGCAATGGGTTCCAATCATGATCATTAGGAATAGCATAATTATGCAAGTACAATTCACATAGAAGATTTTTAACTTCAAGAGGAGAGGATTGGTAGGCCTATAAAAATTCCCATGGTGTTTCAATGGAAGGGATCAAACCTAAAATGACCCTCAATAACTTGAAATAAATATGACACTCCTTTAAATGCAGTGCATAAACTCTTCGAGGAGTTTTGCATGCCATCATTTGCGGTACTAAAGCCACCACATTATCTACCTTATCCTTTAATGCATAAATTTCTACATTCTTCTCCTTAATTTCTGCATTTTTTCTTTTTGAATTCTTCCTGTAGCTTGAGTCTTTCCTTATTCCATTCCTCCTATTTCTTTTGAATTGCATTCCATAAGTTCAGGGCTACAAATTCCCATGAAAAAGTGAGAAGTTTATGTTTCCCTTCCAAGATATTTCCTCACACCGACTCATGTTGTTCAAATTTCTCTAGTTACAGTGGTTCGTGTTGCTCATCTTTCTCTGGTTGAAGTGGTTCTTGATTTTCAACTTTCTCTACAATAGCAGCAAGCTCTGCCAACCCTATATCTGCTTGTTCCTCAGAATCTTCTTCTACTTCTATATTTACCTACCCCTTAGGAGCTTTTGTCTCCTTCCTAGGTGTCCTTCTAAGTCTAGGGATTCTTTTTGGAGGCATATCAATAGTTGGATCAGCTGGTTTTGATTTCTTTGGAGGGTTTTTATGTTTCTCAGTGGCTGTAGGATGACTGATGTCATCAACTTTTCATTTCCTAGGGCTAGGTTTTAATTTTTCTGATGTTTGCTTCTTGGTCTTCCCTTTTCTAATTTCTTCCTCTCTCATTTGTGCTTCCTCTTTCTGAATGTAAACCCTAGTATGAATTGGAGTTTTAGGGAGAACATTGACATTAGAGTTTGAGGATGAACTTTCTTCATCCAAATACTCTGATTCAAAGGAACCAATTTCTATTGTTGATTCAACTATAGGAGGGTTTGTGCTAGGGTTTGTGCTAGAAGTTGAAACTCCAGGAGTGGTTTTAGTAACCCTCTTAACTCTACTAACCCTACAAGCTTGGGGCTGACCTCTAGGACTCACATTTTCTAATCTAAACTAATAAATGCTCAAAATTTATTTCCATGAAATACCAAACACTTCTTGTAGAGATTTTTCTACTAACAATTTTATCAAAAAATGATGGGAAGCAAAATTTTCCCTACCTTTTCGTGTTTTAGCTGCCATGATTGAAAGGAGGTTGTACAACACATTGGGCATGTTCATCCTTCAGCCATGTCTCATATAGTTCAGAAGCTTAAAATACATAGAATGAAGGCATGATTGGCAGCCATCACAGGTAATATATTTGATAATGTAGACAATAGCTTGTTTCCACTTTTCTGTTAGAGAACTTCTCCTTGTTCCTTACTTATCTACAACAAGCAGAGGATCACTAGGCTCGGTGAATTCTACCCTAGCTGACCTAGCATCCCTAGAAGCAGGGTAGGGATCTCCTTTAGTAGGTGTACTTCATTAATTCTCTCCTCAATAGCTATAACTTCTAGCCCTTTTACCATTGTCATACTGTTAGAAAGTGTTTGTGCAAATTCTAGAGCAATATCCTCATTGAAACTGTCTAGTTTTAGAAAGTAGTCCAACCAACCATAATTTCTAAATTCGGCCAAAGAGAGTGCATCCTGTAGTATCACCTGATGAATTGTAGGTTCATTTCTACTCATCTAAGCTCCCATTGCTTCTATTCACAACCTGGAAAAGACCTCTGCAAAATTTTCTTTTCTGTAATCCTTCTTCTGAAAACCCAATTTCTTTTTGCTTCCTGCAATTCTTCTTAACGCCAATGTCATATGACTCTTCAATTTACCTTTTTGGTGACATTATGACTATGACTAAGGCAGTAAATAAAGCATAAATGAGGAGTATCATCAAGAAAGTAGCAGTGTTTTAGTGTCATATCATACATGTGAGCCATCATTTCAACTATATTATTTCAAATTTGTTCATTTCAAATTTTTTGTCATGTTGGTGCATGGATGACATGTATGACACGTGGACATATGGGTTCACACTTCCTCCCCCAACCTAAATTAGAGCATGTTTCCACACAAGCTGGGATGTAATTATGATGTGATAGGGTAGAGTACAAATATGTGATATGTGAAATATCAACATTAATAAATAGTAATTAAACAAATGCACTTAAGATAATTAAGATACATAAAGTTGTTATGCATGTACTTGAAAATTTGGAGTGTCATTTATAAAAATTGTTGAAGAAAGTACGAGTTACTTTAAAATTATAGTTGATCTTATTAAATGAAGTGATGATGGAGTGAAGTGATGGTGAAGTGAAGTGATGGTGGAGTTATGGAAGAGAGAAAAAGGATGGAGATGGGTGTATGGATAGATTTATTGATGGAGAAATTGATTCCCATAAAAGTAGAAATCTTTATTATGATTTCATGCATACTTTGACTAGTCAGAAGGATGGACACTAGGTCCACTTCCTTCACCTACAAGGACTTCAAAGGTCTGGTGTTGAATAAATTGCTGCATGAATTCTTGTTTGGAAGTTGGTTTATGATATTACCTGAGACAATGACCATTGACCAGAAGCTTGAATCTAACAAGGTAAATGGTTGTGAGTCAAACAACACCATTGGAGAAGACTTTTTCAACTTCATATGGTCCCAACCACCTAGTCTGTAGCTTGCCTACATGATCTTGATACCTGGGATCATAAAGGAGTGCCTAGTCACCTCATTGGAACTTCTTTTCCTTTATGTATTTGTCATGTCATCTAATTCTCTGATTTTTCACTATCTCAGCATGATAAAGAGTTGACTTTCTCATTTCATCTAAGGCATTCAATTACATGATCCTATCCTTTTTTTCCTCATATATGTCTATCCCAAGGTCTAGTGTTGTTCTAAGAGTTTTATGCTCAAACTCTATAGGCATCATGGTTGTTTTTCCATACAATAATTCAAAAGGAGTAAAACTAGTAGTTGTCTTCCAAGTGGTTCTATAAGCCCAAACAACTTTTGGTAACCTATTTTCCCAATATTTCCTATGGATAGCCATTGTTTTGGTCAAGATAGCCTATATTTCCCTATTTGTCACCTTAGACTAGCCATTGGCTTATGGGTGATAGGGTGTAGATTTCCTATGTCTTACATTATATTCATTGACGAGTATTGTGACAAGAGTGGATGTAAAATTAGCCCCTTGATCAATAACTATCTCCCTAGGAACCCTATAGCATATGAAGATCTCTTCATAGAGGAATTTTGTAACTTTATTGTCTCTGGCATGTTTCGTAGCTTTAACCTCAACCCACTTGGTCACACAGTTAATGCAAACCAATATGTAATATTTTCTATTTGATAGTGGATCAATTGGACCTACAAAATCAAGTCCCCATTTATCAAATGGTGTGATAACTACCTGAGGGTATAGAGGCATCTCATCAGATTTAGTTTGTTGGACCATCCTTTGACATCTATCACACTTCCTAGTGTACTTTTGCATCCTTATGAAGTGTGGGCTAGTAATACCCTATATTGAGAATCTTCATTGTTGTCCTCTTAGCATCAAATTTCCCTCCATAGGGTTCATTATGACATGCATATAGTATATCATAGGTTTCGTCCTCTCTTACACATCTCCTCATCACATGATTTGGTTTAGTGTAGAATGAGCATTCTATAATCCATGAGAAAGGAAAAATTTTCTCAATAAGAACCCATCTCTCTTTTGGAGAGAAATGAGGGTGAACTCTCCCTATAAATAGATAATTGGCTATATCTGCATACCAAGGTGTGTGCACACTAATGAAAAAAAAATGTTCATCAGGGAAGGAGTCATCAATGACTTGAGTGTCCTCTGAAGTAGTCAATCTGGAGAGAAAGTCTACCACAACATTTTCCTTGCTTGGTTTTTCTATAATGGTGATATCAAATTCCTGCATTAACAAAAATCACCTTGCTAGCATACCTAAAATCAAGGGCTTATTCATAAGGTATCTTATGGTTGTATGTTCTATATGGAAAAAGATCTAATATCTTGTTATGTAATGCCTAAACTTATTGAGAGCATAAATGACTACCAACATCTCCTTCTTTGTCACTGTGTAGTTGAACTCAGCTCCTTGTAGGTTCTTGCTGACAAATTAGATTGCATTCTCAATTGCTCCCTCTTTTTTTCCCAAGACAACCCCTATAGCATAATTAGATGCATCTGTGTGAATATGAAAAGGGAGTTCCCAAATAGGGCCTTTGATCATAGGGGCATGGGTTAAGGATTGTTTTAAATCAAAGAATGCATTGTCACAATCCTTTATCCACTGGAACTCAACATATTTAGTTAGAAGATTATAAAGTGGTGCTACCATTTTACTGAAATCTTTTATGAAGCACCTATAGTATAGTGCATGTCCCAAGAAACTTCTAACATCTTTCTGCTTGGCAGGAATTGGAAGATTAGTAATCACCTCAATATTGGTTGGGTCCACTTGAATTCCTTTCTGAGAGATATAATGGCCAAGGACTACTCCTTCCTACATCATAATAAAACATTTCTCACTGTTCAAGGAAAAATTATGGTCCTCACATCTCTATCAAATTTTTTTTAGGTTTTCTAATGCTTCTACAAAATCAACACAATAAGTAGTAAAATCATCCATGTAAATCTCCATACAATCATGTGAGATATCTAAAAATATACTAATAACTTATCTTTGAAAGGTTACAGGTGCATTACATAAACCGAATGGAAGTACTAAATAGGCATACGTGTTGGACTTAAGGAACATTGAGAGGGGGGGTGAATCAATGTTCAACAAATTTAAACTTTAAATCCAGATCTTAAGCCATTAATAACATTTCAATAAAAGAGAACTTGCAAGCACAAGAAGAAGATAAACAAAACACCATAACACCAATATTTTTATGTGGAAACCCTATTAGGGGAAAAACCACGGTCGAGATTAGTCAACAATTATACTCTATTAAAAGTATGAATAAAAGGGAATGCACATGCATTTAGGCACACTGCCTAGAGCTCATTGCTCAAAAAGCACATTTCTTATAGGAAGGATCACTGCCTTACAAATTGTTTGAGTTACAACAAACGGTTGAACTAAGAGGATAACATCTCCAAATGCCTGGATTCAGTTCTAGTGAAGCTTAGTAGATAATGTTTAGCCCTTCTAACTGATTCTATATTTTTGCTCTGCTTTGCTCTGCTCTTCTTTGTTTTTCTACCCTTATGAAATTGTGCATAGATCGCTTAATCACCCTTCTAATACTCACACACAAATCTATTCTACTCTTCAAACACATTCACACACTTTCACACACCTTCTTCCACACAAAATGAATTATCGATCTCATACATATATATATCCACTAACAAAGATTTCATCGCTTCAAGTCGGCTTTAACAAAACATGAAATATCCTTCAATGGCCGGCTCAAATCACAAATTAAATTTGATGTGCACCCATGAAAGTCAACTAAGACATATCTAGGACCTAAAACAAAATAACCAACATAAGAAACAATTAAATAATTACTCCTTATACATCCGCAACATGCAACATTCACTAAGTCGGCCATAATGAGCAAATAAATAGAAAAACACCCTGTTGGATCTCCAAGCTCATACACTAATTAATGCAACATCACAAATCTTAAAAATGAGATAACATATATGCTTAGCAACCTATCTTGGGGATCCACAACACAAAATTATGATTTGGTGAAGCATACATATCGACTAGCTGACCAGATACCCCGCTCTTTCTACTTTTTGTCGATAGAAACACTATTCTCTACATTTCCTACCGGTATGAGAAAATTATGATATGTAGACCGAAGGGATGACTTGGGTTGCCATCAATGACAACAATAGAAGCCACATTCCATCAAACAAGCCTTATTCCAACAATAAGTCCCCCAAGGATAGATAAAATTTGTCTTCTCTTGATCCTCAGGTGCAATTTGTATCTGATTATAACCACTGAATCCATCTAGAAAAGAAAAATATTGCTTACCTGTAAGTGAACCTAGTACTAAGGAAAATGATCCTTTTTATTGGTAGGGTTTAGTTCTCTATAGCCAACACAAGCTCTCCATTTACCTCCATTTTTAGGCACAACTACCAATGGGGACACCCATTGGTTGTCTAAGATAGGGTAGATAAATCCTACATTCAATAACTTATGTAGTTTCTCTTTTACAATTTCCCTCAATGCAGGGTTGATTCTCCTTAGTGGTTATCTTATTGGTGTGCAGTCATCTCTAATGTAGATCCTATGAGTACATATCTTGGGATCCAATCCTTTCATGTCATGGTAATCCCATGCAAATGCATTTTGATGGATCTTCAATAGGTTTATTAGGGACAACTACTGCTCTTGACTCAGCTTGCTATTAATATTCAAATTTTTCCCTTCTAAAACTTGTACTTGTTTGGTCAACTCAATCATGGTTGTTTCACTGATGCTTGGCATTTTTAGTTCATGTGGCAACAATGTATGAAGCATATCTATTGTTGTAGGAAGTTCAAGTGCATGAGGCATGGGTTGAAGTGTCTCCAATGGACTTGTAGAACTAGATTCATGAGTGGATGATTCTTCATGCACCTCACAATGGTTCTGAATTATATGGGATAATAGTTCATCTTCTTCCTGGAGCTACATGAAAGGAATTTTTCCTATCATCATGAGTTGTGCCACTGAATTGACTTCCTCAACCTCTTCTCCAACATGTGGCCATATGGGGTTATCCATATCATGGGATGGTTGAGTAGGAGGATAGGGGATAAGCTTTTTAGTGCTTCTCCCATCAGAAATAGTCATGTCCCCTTACCAAAATCCAATATAAGCATCTATTGTAGCTAACCACAACCTACCCAGAATAATGGGATACCCTCCCAATGTGGATTTAGGGGAAAGGATCATGAAATATGTTGGGTACTCCCAAGAGTCCAGAGTAACAATAAGGTCTTCTACTATACCATCTGGTTTAATAGTGGAACTATTGACAAGTTGTAAGATAGTAGGAGTAGGTCTTATATTTGCAATATTCAATTGCTGCAGGATATCCTTAGTCATCACATTTATTCTTGCTCCCAAGTCTATTAGAGCATTCTTTACTTGAATTTCATTTATAATGACTCCTACCACAAGACTACCTAGGTCAGTGTATTTAGGAACAGTAACTTTCCCAAGCATGATATCTATCAACTGTCCCATCACATGAACAATAGTGGGGTATTTCTTTTTCCTCCCTGACTTTTTGAAACATTCTTCTTTGATTTCCTTGCTATATATGGGGACAACTTTCATAGCATAGAACAAAGATATATCTTAACACATGTGTTTCAACTGATCCAAAAATATCAAAGGTTATCTCTTCCTTCTCTTCCTTTTGTTTAACAACTTCTAAACTTTGAGGAAATGGTGGGTCTTGATCATACTACTGAACTGGTTTAGGATTCTTAAGCAAACTTGACTGAGCAAGGATATTAGATAGATTCTAATGCTCCTATTCTTCCATAGGAAGCTTTGTTATGATAAGAGTGGAAGGGGATGAAAAGGTAGTTACCGAATGCAGATGAATATCACTCACACTCACAACATATGTAGGAAATTGATTGGGGTCCACTGAGTAGATAGGTTGTTGTCGTGGTTTGTTATTTGGGTTAGGTGTGGGTTGGGCTGGTAACTGAGTAGGTCTAGATGTGCTAGAGTTTGATCTAGTAGGAGGCATTATGGAAGGCTACTGAGGTTGTGGAGGTGGTTGCATGTAACCAGTTGTCTAGTTTGGCCATTGTTGTCCTCCCCTCCATTGGGATGTCTACTGCCAGTTTCTTGGAGGTTGCTACCAATTCCTCTAGAATTGTTGCCACTGAGGTGGAGAGTTTTGGTAATTTGGTCAGGTGTTTGGAGGGTTTTTCAAAGGTTGAGGTGGTTATCCTCCAAAGTTGGATGGATATGGGGGTTTCCATTGATTACCAGATGCATAAGTATTCAAATAAGGTCCACTAAATGATAATGGATCTAGTGGCATACCTTGTCTTGGAGCCCATGGTCTTCTTTGTGCAATGTAGAAAACCTGATCATCATCAACCTGAACTGGTCTGAATTTTGATGGAATTTTCTTGTTGTCAATGTTGGCTACCATTTTTCATCTATAGTCTTTCTTTTTTCTGCAATGAGGACAATATTCTACCAACATTGCCTCTACCTCCTCTTGTTTCTTCTTTACTTGAAGAGTGTCTAGCTGGGTAGCCATATTGTTTATGATATCCTACTTGAAATCTGCCAACAATTGGGTGATTTCCATCCTTGAAACTCCATTGGCAGAGGATTTACCCAAAGAGGATTAGTAACCTCTTCCTTTCTTTAGAGCTTCCATAGACATTTTTTGACCTATCTTCTTAATATCATCTCAAGGAACTTGGGTGATATCTCCATCTCTTAATAGGTCTAGAGCATCAATGTAGTTTTCATTAATTCCTATAAGGAAGAGCAACTTTGGAGACTCTTCATTGAGTGCATGGTGTGGATATTTTTGGTTTCTTGGAACAAGACTTACGGCTTAGACAAGGGTTTGACATGAATTATGACAATGTAGGACCAACTAATTTTCTTTTATGAACATCAAGCATTAAAATACTAAACCAAGGAAACCTTAATTGACTCAAAGGTTTTAGAAACCACAATTTATCAATAATTTTGATGGGAAGGTAGTAATTTACTTACTAGTTTTTTTTGTAGGTTGATAACCTTAGCTTCGATGTCAAACAAGCCTGGAAACCATAGCACAAGCTCTCCAAGTGTTTAGAAAATCCTTCACAAAGCTCAATTATGCTCTTAAGACAAGTTTTAATAGCTACACAATCTCCTACTTTGGTAGCTTGATATTTTTTTGGCTATTAAAGCTCGCTCAAGCAAACCAGAATGACTCACTTGCCCTCAAACTAAGTTTTGAATACCAACCATTGATTGTGCGAGTGTGTTAACTGATGGACGACCCAGATTTAGTCAGCTTGATTTGGAAAACCTAATTGTAGATAGCCACAATATTCATCAAATGATAGAAATCCATGTGGTCCAACCACTTGCTAGTGATCTGCAAGCTCCACCATTTTTTTATCAGTGCAGCTAGGATCCACATGTCCTCTTCCCCTCGCCCCCATGGTTCTTAAACCATGTGCAACTTTCATTAGCAGGGAGATGAGGAAGGGCTGAAATTAAATCTCACAACCCTGATATACTCACACCTTACTCCAAGACCAAGTTCCTACAATCTTATTCTTCTGACATAATCAATGGCCCAAATTAAAAGATCAAAAACATGTGCATTATACCTTCCTTTAGTAGCGCATACTTTATTCTCCATGCCCCGTGTTGCAATATTTGATTAATATTTACCTTTATTCAAATTTCTTCCATGCCTTTTGACTTATTCCATGTGGAAATCACCCACCACCCCATTGAGAACCAAACAATAAGGGTGGGACCCTCACAAGATAGTAGGGAGCAGTCAAGATTGACCTACGTCACTCGCTATCAAATGTTGATTCTCTTCAAAGCTCTGCTTGTTGATCGCTTGGAAACACTGGATCCCATAATTAGACAAGACACGTGACAACTACTTGCTATCCTACTTGAATATTTTAATGAAGAAAGAAAAAAAGCAAGCACATGGGGAACATTCGAGATGCAACTACATCATTCAACAACCACCATTGATTTCCTTTTAATACCACCCACAATCTTTAACATAGGGACCAGGCCCACCAATGCATAAGACACATGGCTTAAGCTCACTAGCCCATGAGAATAAAAGAATAGGCCATGAAATAGAATGGGCACATGGGGAACGATAGTGATTTTCTCTTGATGATCGAACGAACATCACGGATTTTCATATCTACACATGCAAACATTGTTAGTTTTAAGAAAGAGGGACCCAACTAGGTCGATGGGACCACAACCCATGGGAATAGTGACTTAGGGCTCAAATTATTTGAGTAGGAACTATTTAGCCCAACTTCAAAAAATTAAAATAATGGCCCATCATATGATAACCAAAAAAACTAGACCAAAGAGTCAATTATTTCATGGGTTTTAATATCATAAGATATGACTTAAAAGACCGGGCATTGGTAGTAAGGGGTCAATGGAGAATTAAAACCTTGGTGAGGATAAAAACTGAAGATTTTTTCAAAAAGGATCCCAGATAACATAAAAACCCTTGAACAATGATAGTAGACAAAAACCCTAAGCCCTTAGATATAAACCCAACCCAAAACTTAGCAAGATTTTGAGATAGAACATGAAATTTTTTGGGGTTCCATCAGTGGCTCTAATTGGGGATGCATGCCTCTCGCAGGCATGGTGATATCCTAGAATCTCAGGTTGAAGCAAACCAACCAAAACATAGTGAACCAAAAGCCAGGCAACTACACAGACTAGGTAGCAAGACTAAACTAGACACAACCAAAACAAAAACACCTATATACAAAATGTACAAAACCTACAGTGTACATGGAATAATAACATACTTGGGAGAACTATGGCTTTAAGAACTATCCATGTACTGGCAGTTCAGAAATTTCTCCTGTCAAGCTTTGGGGGAAATATGAATCCTCCCCATGTGTATTGGCTATCAAATAATGGCCTAACCATAATTCTTCTAACTTTCCATTCTTACCCTTATCCTAAGCCCTTGCATTCAAGGCTAGTACCATACTATTCACTTCAAAATTTTTGGGAGAAGCTCTCTTGCAATGCAAGTGCTTGACTTGCAGCTGCATTTTTGTATTTTTGGCTTGAGCTTCTCTTCTAGTTTCATATAATTGCACTAGATTATCAATTTTGTGTTGCATATCATCATCATATTCTTGCATAAACTTATACCTTTTTAGCAAGTTATTTTGTGGTAGCCTATCATCTAAGCCATATACCAAACCAAATTGTGAATAAACAATGGCCTTATTCACAACTTAACCCTATCTACCTAGAGTGTCAACTTCAACTTTGAGTCCCAAGATTTGTTGTTCTTCTCTATCACTCTTTTGATGATTTTCATTAAGCTCTTATTACCAGACTCAACCTGACCATTTCCTTGAGGATGGTAAGGTGAAGAATAAGAAATCTATATGCCATGTTTATCACAAAAATCTTTGAATTCCTCATATCTGAAACACATAGCATTATTTGAAATGATCTTCTCTGGAACTCAAAACCTGATCAAAACATTGTTCAATAGGAATTCCACCACCACTTTTCTTGTTTCCTTTGTTGTGGGTATTGCTTCTACCCATTTTGTGAAATATTCAGTGGCAACAAGGATCCATGAGTGCCCTCCACTAGAATTTTCTGGTATCTCACCAATGAAGTCAATTCCCCATTGTTGGAAAGGAGTCTGAACCAAAATAGGCCTAAGTGGTAAATTCCATGAAAAATTTAGTTTCCCTGCAAACCTCTAACAAGCATCATAAGTCTTAATGAACTTGTGGGAATCCTTAAAAATAGTAGGCCACCAGAATCCTACCCTCAAGATCTTATGAGCAATGATTTTTGTCATGTAGAGACCACCACACACGCCATTATGCATTTCTTGCAAGAGTTATAATGCCTATATTCCATCCACACATTTAAGCAGTACACCATCCTGGCTTCTCCACCATAATTCATTCTCGATAATCACATACTTTATGGCATGCAACTTTAGTGTTCTCCTATCATTGTCAGCCATATTTGCAAGACATTGCAAAGTTTGTAAATATAGAACAATCCTTCTATAACAACCACATGTTTGCATATCACAAATAGGTACAACATCAATAGTCTCTATTTGATTGACTTGATTTGCTTCCAAATTAGTTTCTAATATCAATTTAGCAAGGCCCCGTCGCCTAGCTAACTTGGTAATTTGGACATCAATGTTGAATTCTTGGATCCTATTGATCCACCTACACCTTCTGCATGTAGTTTCTTGTCAAGTGAAGATATCTTTCACAGTAGCATTAGGTACAAAAGCTATGATAGTAGCCCCTACTAAGTAAGTCCTGAAATTCTTCACAACCTTGACTAGATCCTATGCTTGCTTTTCAATCATATCATACTTGAGCTCTACGACTTGTAAATATTTGCTAAAAGAATGTGATGGGTTTCTCATAGCCCTCCTCATTTTTTTCAATAAGACAATAACAACAGTATACATGGAAAGAAGTAAAAGATAAAATGTGCATTGGCTTAGAGAAATCTAGAGATTTCAAAACTGGAATTTCCTCGATAGCTTGTTTAATTTTCTCAAATGCTTGACTAGGATCCTCACTCCAAACCACCCTCTCTCCCTTCTTCAACATCTTGGAGATGGGTCTTGTAATTTCAGCAATGTTAGTCACGAATCTCATCAAGAAATTTATCTAACCAAAGAATGATTGAATTCCTTTGACATTCTTTAGCTAAGGGATCTTAATTATGGCTTCCACCCTTTCAAGGTCAATCCTCATTCCTTCTTTGGACATAATGTGCCGCAGTAGTTTATCTTTAGTGACCCAAAAATCACATTTCTTCAGGTTAAGTGAGATCCCATACTCTAAAGCTCTAATAAATACCTTCTCCAATAGTGTGCAATGAGCTTCCTCTTTCTTCGAGTAGGTTGTCACTTGTCATCTTGGTATATAGCCATTAATAAATCAATAAAATCAAAAAAGGCTACATCCATAGCCCTTTGGAAGGTGGCACCCGCATTTTTAAAACCAAATGGAATCCTTACATATACATAGGTGCCCCATGGAGTAGTGAATGTAGTCTTATACTACTCATACTCCTTTACCTTCACTTGGTTATAACCGAAAAAATCCATTTGTCATTGATAGCAGCTCACAACCAATTATCTTTTGTAACATGGCTTCCATGTTTGGCAGTGGATAGTTTTCCTTTCATGGGGATATATTCAAATTCATAAAGTCAATACACAATCTTATATCTCCATTATTTTTTCTAACTGGTACTAGATTAGATACCCATGAAGAATGTTTGATGGGCTTTATGATGCCAACATCTCTTAACTTTACCAACTCTTGCATCTTGGGAGCTAAAGTAGGATTAATTGGTCTTTGCTTCTGCCTGAAAGGTTTTGCATTTTCCTTAAGAGGAATTTCATGCTGAAATAATTCCTCTTTATAGGCTTTTAGGTCATCATATGACCAAGCAAAGACATGTCTATTGTTGGCCTCCTCTCATGGTTCAATAACTAAGCCCTTAAAGTTTTAACTTAGATATTAGACATCTACACTAAGTAGTTATCTTGCTCATCATGAAGGTAAATTTCATTGTCAACCTAGGGGCATAAAATTGAAATGGGCCAGCACTATCTGTGCACTAGGACTCAATTGTAGTCATCCTTATCCTACAACTAGTAAAAGGAACACTACTAAAACAAAATGTTGGAAGGAGATTAACATAAGTATTGAGCATGAATTATCAACTAAATTGAGCATCAACAACTAAACTGGAATCAATGACAAAAATAGAAATCTTAGTAAATAGACAAGAAGTTACTCTGTCTACCTTGGTTGTAGGAATAGCCACAGAACAAAATTCTAATGGTTGTAGGAACAGACAACTACTGAGATTGAAACTAGTTATTGAACAAAAAAATGACTATTAAGCTAAATAGATGGAATTCTTAACAAGTGGACCCCCTTGAATGAGTCTTCCCTAAGCTAACTCAGATGCAGCAAATCAGAATATCATTTTATTCATTGAAAACATGATTACATCATATCAGCAATATAACTATATTACTTGAAACTAAAACTGAAAATACAATCTCAGAACATCCAACCTTGTGATAAGGGGCATCTAACCATTATTTATAGAGGGAAAAGCTTCTAATTAACCCTAACTAACTAGGAAGTCAACTCCAACAAAATAGGAGGATTCCATTTATTGAAAGCATAGAAAAGAGAGGGAGGAAGTTATGCATGCACCAGATTTAGTCAAAGAAAATTTTCCTCAACAAGGATCCAACACAACAACACTTCCTAGATTTTCTCAACTAACAAACATGATCATTTAAAAGGTAAGTTACAACTTCCACATGAGCTGGGAGTTTTCCTCCATTGGAAGTTTTCCTCCATTGAGAGTTTCCCTCCATTGACCTCTTTAATGACCATCTCTTTGACTTCCTTAGCAACTGACCAACTAGAATGAACTTCTTCAACTTTGCAAGCTTCATTTATATTTGTATCATAATGTGAACTTGCATGATGACATTAGCACACACAAAAAAATTGCATATCCATAATTACCTTAAAGTAACATCCACTCAACCATGTGTAAAATTAATATAGATAATTCACATAGCAAGTTAATATCATCAAAATTCACAAGGATAATTTCATGCCCAAGGTTTATAAATTTAGGGAAATAACATGGAGAGTGTCAATAACTAGGTGCTAAAGTCTATAGTATCAACAACAAATATATGATAAGCCCTATCAAAATTGAGCCATTATTTGGACTCATCATCTATATTTTCTCAGTAAGTCAATCAACATTTCCTTAACCTTTGGTTTCATCTTCTTTCCTACATACACTTTTCTTAAGAGCATTTTTAGTCCCCAAATTTACCTCCTTTGGGTCCTTTAGATGAGTAGTAGTTTTCTTAATCTTGCTTTTGTCTTGACTTTCAAAAACCCTTTCAAGTGCTACAAGACCTTTGGGGATTTTTTTTTTCATTAATTGGATGACTTCATTTCCAAATACTGTATCCTTTCCATCCACATTTTCAACAAATTCCCCAAAGTCAATCTCCTGACCTTCATATTCATCTATGTATCTCAAGAATTTCATTAAATCTTCATCCTCATTGAATATTTTCCAATTTTGTACATTATTAGGAATGGAAGGCCTTGATTGTACCTCATCCTTTGAGATACCTACAAAAGTTACATCCTTTGGTCTTAATGAAATGCTAGCAAGTAAGTCTGCCACTCTATTTTATCCTCTCTCCATCCAGTCGATTCCAAAAGCATCAAATTGCTCAATAGAGTCCCAAAAAACATTTATGTATTATTATAGTCTATTATTCTTGCAAGCATACTTGGCTTTTACCAGGTATATTTCTAACTCAAAATATCCAATTATCATTAACATCTTTACCCATGCTTTTTGGACAATCTTAATCCCAATAACAATGCTTCATATTTTGCTACATTATTTGTGTAGATAAAAGATGAAGTGAAAGAAAACTTGTATGTGTTTCCAATAGGTGATAGGTCAAAAATATTCCTGCACCAGACCCTTCCTTGGAGCTTGCACCATCAAATTACATTTTCCACAATGCATCCTTGTCAGATAATCTTATGACTTCATTATCTATAGGTGCAGAGTGCCTATTAGTTTCTCTTGGTGCTTCTTCCACCTTGAATTCATTGATATTAGTATCTATGAACAAGATTGTATCATCTTTAGGAGCTTGCTTCAGCATATGTGGCACCTTTGGCTCTCGTACCACTTAGAAATTCTTACCATCAATAGGGAAGGTGGCATAAGACATGTCACATTGCATACTACCTCACATATATGCACTCCATTTCCTAAATAGCAACATTTCATAATTTGGTGGGATATCTACTACCACCACACTCATCTTAAAATCCTTCTCTAAATATGCTTCCAGTCTATAAAGAAGTTCATTGATCACACCAATAACAGGGACTTCCCTTGAATCCATAGCATAAAATTTACCATGTGTGCTGTCAAATTTCAGTGCCAATGCTTCCATGATTTTGGCTAGCATTATATTGTTAGATAATCCAGAATCAATAATATAATTCTTCAGAAAATTCTCCTCAACAATCAATACAAGGAAAAATGGCTCTATCTTCCCAAGACAAGCAGTTACAAAATTTCCTAGAAAAATGTGAGGGATCTCAGTGATTACTCCCTCAACCTCTTTATCTTTCTTATCCTTCTCACTTACTTTGGGTAGAGTGGGCACAACTAAGTCATTACAAGCTATAGTAGCACCATTGATAAGGGCTACTGCCTTTTCTTATGTTCATCTATTCTCATTATTTCAAGAAAGGGAACAAAGACTTTTACTTGACTAAGTAATTGAAACATATCAATAGGAGTGTACTTAGGCAATTCAATTGGGATCATACCTTGTTTTGTGCTACCCTCCTTCTATTGATTCTTTGTTGTTTTAGTTCTAGGATTGACATCCTTCCTCACAGCTTCATGATTCTACCTCTATGCCTTTGTTTCCATAATATGGTTTTTGAGCTCTGAATTTGTCTTTGGTTTCTCTATCTTCTTAGCCCAAATCTTATCTCCCCAATTTTCCTTAGCTTTGATTGCTTTTGATTTTCCATCAGACTTGTGCTCTTTTCTTTTTGCATTTTGCTCCTTAATGAAAAGATCAACATGAATACCTTGTTCACCACCAACAGTTATATTCCTTAAGTGATATGAGATTTTGGCTTGGGTAGCCAGAGCCATAGAATATCTTGCAATCTCTTCATATAAAGGTCTTCTCAAGGATACACCACATTCAATCACTTCCAAATTGTATACTCCAACATCACCATCAACATCCTTGTTCTAGAGAACTTGCTGGTGATATATATTGGCAATTTTCCTTTGGTCATCTATGTCTATTTTGTGAGACTCTATATCAAATGAGCATTCACTATCAACCAAGTTAGAACCATCCATGATCATATTTATATCAATATCCTCTTCATTTAACTGGTCACACTCCTCAGGTACATCTTCCTCAACTTCAACCATTTGTGCAACCACACATTGATGAGGAGAATGAGGCATTTGGAAAACCATGCACCAAGGGGTGTCATTAGCAAAATTTTCTGAATTCTTTTGTAGAGGATCCAGAGGAACTTTATTTTGAGTATTTCTCTAGTTGTTAGGGATAGGCTTCCCATTATACCATTTTTTATTGTAGAGATGTTCCTACAACCGAGGAGGTTTTTCATTCTTATGATAATTGTTTGATTGAACTGTGCCTTGCCTTGCAATCTTATCATTCACAGTTTTCATGAAGTTATCAAACTTATCTTCAAGAGTGCCTCCTTTAACACTAGAAGTTTTATCCTCCCTCTTTAGATTTCTAAGAATCTTTACATCATCTCTTCTTCCAACTTTACTAGTCTCTTGACTGACATTATCAATATTTTCAACCATCTTGTAAGCCTTTCTCAATGTCTGAGGCTTCTTATCAAGTAAGCGATAGCTAATCTTTGTATCAAAAGCATTGTAGTAATTCACCAAGCACACATTGTCATTTAATTGTAAATGGGGACACAACCTTTTCCTAGCCTTTTGGAACCTTGTATTAAAATCAATGACAAACTCATTGGAACCTTCAGCAATGTTGTTGAATTGATTAAAAAAATACCTTGAATCTATCTTATCCCCATATTACTCTCTAAACAACCTTTTAAATTCTTTCCAAGAGCCAATACTTTCAGCAGGAAGACTTCGATGCCACTCCCTGGAATCCTCAATGAGATACTGCATAAACAACTTCATCATTACATCCTCTGCTTCTACCTCAAAGTCATCCATAACATTTGCAAATGATTTGAGGAGATATTCACCACTCAAGGCGTTGTTTCCAGTGAATCTGATTAGAGAAGGACTAAAATCTTTAGGAAATGGGTTAGGATAGCCAGGTATTCTAGTGAAACGCAACTGTTGATACCTTTCTACTTGCAGTGGTCTTCTAGTGTTTCTATTCCTATGAGAATTTCTAGGCTCATCATCCTTTTGGTTGTCAAATTGATCTTTATCCTTACCCTTTCCATTTTCATCGTCACCACCTCTTTTCTTCTTGTTCTCCTAAGCATCTCCAAGATGTGAGTTCTTGTTTCTATTATTCCTCCACCTCCTCCACCTTGATCTCCACCCCAACCTCCACTGGTAGTGTGTCTTTAAAACTTCTTCTCTTGTGACTCACTATCCTTGTGTCCAGAGCTTGAATCCTCTGGAATTGGTGTGGACATTTTAAGAAAGGCAATCTTTCTAGCTATTTTTGTACTAGCAACTTCTATTTCAACTTTCTTCAAATCTTGTTGCAGTTTATCATTTTCCATTTGCAATTTCAAGATTTTAGGGTTTGAGGGTGCAATGGATGGAGTAGGATCAATTTTAGCATTGTTTGTGGGGGTTTTAATAGATGAATTATGGGTATTTTTATTGATATTGGTATTGAAAGTATTGAAGGTAGTCTTCTTTGTCTGATCAATAGGATTCTTCCCATGATCTATAAAGATGATTTCTTGGTGGCAGTAGAAGGATCTGAGACTTTGGAAGTTACAACAGATGCAGTGTAGCTATTAGCAACAAATTTACCATCTAAATGGTCACCTTTCCTAGATCAAAGATTATCTTAGCAGCCAACTTGGAGACATTTTCAGCGAAGGCCTTCCACGTAGCAACAACTCTCATTTTCTCTATTTTTTGTTTCTAAGCATCTCTCTCAAGTTGCTTAGCTCTAATCCTATCATCCTTCTTCTTCAACTCCTTTAGTATATTCTCTTATTCTTCCTTAAGCCTCAGTTCTTCCTCTTCTAAGGCTTGCATGTCTTTATTTATGTCTTCTTAATTTTCTAAGATATTTCCAGCCTCATTGGGTGCAGGAGTATAATAGGCTTGCTCAGCTGGGTCTTCCTCAAGGGAAATATGCACTTCTACATTAAGAGATTCACCTCTTAGCTTGAAATTTTGTCCATTAAATACAAATCCAACACTAGGGGTCAAAGGTTATGAGAACTTCTTATTTTTATCCCCTCCAACTTTTGCTCAAGATTTCTTTTTGTGTAACTTTGTGTCTTCTTCATAGTGTCAAACAATATGAATAAATCCTTCTTCTCATGTTCACTTTGAGATTTTATCTTTACATTGGTATTTGAGACCTTAGAGTTTCCACCCAGAATGTTGGGAGATAAGAAGTGATTGCACTTCAAATTTTTACTTTCAACCTCATAAAATATTTTAAACATAACCCAACACAAGGTGACATAATGAACCAAGACTTGACGCATAAGACTATATGTGACATGACTATTGT
The DNA here is from genome assembly GCA_007258455.2 of Sequoia sempervirens. Taxonomy (NCBI): domain Eukaryota; kingdom Viridiplantae; phylum Streptophyta; class Pinopsida; order Cupressales; family Cupressaceae; genus Sequoia; species Sequoia sempervirens. Next base: position 27,602 of record VDFB02270290.1, read on the forward strand.
AAAAAAAACTGAACCAATTATTCTTCAAGAAGTAAAGAATAATATAATGAAAATTCTCGACTCTAATTGTACCAGATATGAACTAGAGACTTTGGACTTAGCAAATCCCTAGTAGAATCACCAATTTGTTGCTTGTTTTTAAGAACCAAGCCGATATTTAGAATTAGCTATGGAATTTACCATTTCCAATAATTAGCAATCTAAAGGGATTGGCCAAAAAATGAGTAAAAGTTGCAAAACTTCTACTCCTACACTTTGGGCTCTATGAAATGCAAGAGGGTGATCCTACAATGTATACTTGATATTTCACATGAATACCATTTAAATACATTGTACACAACAAGTAACTCTCATATAACAACTCAACAACGTAGTATATTGAAAAGGTTGGCGATTATTTTAGCAATACCCTAAAATTGGAGCATGAGAATAATGAAACTCATCTCAAAATAACTATAGTGGTATTCATTCAAAAGTTTGTTAATAAACAATGATTTGCTAATGAATCAACCTAAAAAACTAAATTATGAAATTTTTTCTTGAACCAGTGTAGTCCTAACCACGAAGTCAATCTCAACTTATGAAACTAGATAACAATTCAACAATAGCAACATATGATCTCAAGAAACATTGCATTACAAAACTCCTACATTACATTCACGACCATCACTGCTTATAGATATCCAAGCACCTAATTCATATGAGTTACCAATCTCATCCAAGCATTTACATTAATTCATTGAACTAACAAGCAGGAATGAAAATAAACATCCATTGGGAAGCAATAGAGACAAACAAAACAATCCTTGATTATTTTCATTCATAACTCATAAAACAAGTACAAAGGAGGGACAACAACTATGAAATTGATATCATTTTGTATTATGTTTTCTATCTTGTTATCAAAATTACATACATAACATCAGACTCAAAAAATGCTTGATATTCTTCTTACAATTCACTATGTTGATTGTAATTCAATGGACCCCTACTTTCTGGCCCTAAATTCTTTCTTATAGAAACAAAGGAGAAAAACAAGCCTCGCGACAAAAAGTACACATGTCATTACCCTATTGGACCACTACAACATATATTCCATTTTTTAGTTAGTTTTTGCATTCCCAGGTGGTGGGAAACATGTGTGGAATCAAAGTAGTCTCCATTCATCATTGGAGATCCGGTTCCACCTTTCAAAAATCATCTTCAAATGGTTTCCTTAAAAATTGTTTCCACGCACACAAAGTGAAAAGATAGAAAGCATGAAAGAAATAGAAAGGAAAGGACAAAGAATATGTCCACGTTTGCAAACCTATCACTAATTCAATTTGAAGAAAAAGAAATATATTTTCTATACTTTAGCAAAAGCCTAATTTGTACTAAATCCAGGCTATGTAGTGCATTTTCACCTATCCATTATTCATCATGATTGCAAGCTTCAAAATAAAAACTTCAAATCACCACCCTGCCACTTCACATCAATCCCCCATCCCCTCCAAGTATTTGCTTCTCCATGCCAAGAATTCCTCTTCAGTAGGCCAATCAAAATTTATGACCTCATCTTCCTTTTCTCTTTAAGGTGAATACTTGGCAACAATTTGATTAGCTTCCCTATCAAATTCTAACAAGACAATCTCTACATGAGCCAACATATCCATATTTATTTTTAGTGTATCCATATCATGTTGTTGACAAATTGAAACTGCCTGCTTTGAAATGGTTTTATTGGTTTCATCTCTCCACCTGTTGAGTTTGAAAATATGAGAAATTTCATCCTTGGTAATTTTAACCATTTCCTTCCCATCATATGTTCTTATAGTCCTTGTAACTGGATCATAATTGATGGTCATTGCTTTAAGCAAGTCAACATCCATGTAGACATTAGGTACAATCAACTTCCCTAGGTCACAATTCTAAGGGTTACCCATTGGAATACCCATATTTCTATTTCTGAAGCAACCAAAGAACAATTCCCACCCAATATAAGGTAATTTTCCATCCTTAATAAAACTATTCTTGTCAATTAAACCCTCAACTAATTGCATACCTCAAAGAAATAGTTGACCCTTAGGTTTTTCATTGGTCGAGGGTGGCAACTGGTCAATAAGGTCTTTACTCAAAGGCCTTTTGGAAGTTGAAGCTTCCCCTTTAGATGAAGATGCTTTTGATTATGCTTTAGGAGCCATGATACAAAGTATTACAAAGTAGGTTTTATGGTTTCTTGGAACAAGAATTATGGCTCAAACAAGGGTTTGACACGAATTATGACAATGTAGGACCAACCAATTTTCTTTTATGAATGTCAAACCTTAAAATGCTAAACCAAGAAAACCCTAATTGACTCAAAGGTTTGGGAAACCAAAATTTATCAATATAATTCTTATGGGAAGGTAGTAATTTACTTACTAGTTTTTTTACAGGTTGATAACCCTAGCTTCAATGTTAAACAAGCCTGAAAATTGCAACACCAGTTCTCCAAGTGTGTAGAGAATCCTTCATGATGCTCAATTATGCTTTTAAGACATGTTTTAATAGTTACGCAACCTCCTACTTTGGTAGCTTGATGTCCATTTGGCTATTAAGGCTTGCTCACGTGAACCAAAATGACTCACTTTCCCTCAAACTGAGTTTTGAATACCAACCATTGATCGTACAGGTGTGTTAAATTGATGGATGAACCAGATTTAGTCAACTTGATTTGAAAAACCTAACCGTACATAGCCACAATATTCATCAAATGATAGAAAGCCATGTAGAACCACTTGCTAGTGATTTGTAGGCTCCACCATTCCTTTGTTGTTGCAGTTAGGATCCATGTGTCCTTTTCCCCTTGCCCCCACGATTCTTAAACCATGTGCAACTTTCATCAACAGGGAGATGGGGAAGGGCTGAGATTAAATCTCATGGCCTTGATATACTCACACCTCACTCCAAGAACAAGTTCTCATGGCCTTATTCTTCTGACACAATCAATTGCCAAGATTAAAAGATCTCAAACACGTGCATTATACCTTCCTTTAGTAGCACATACTTTATTCTTCATGCCCTGTGTTGAAATATTTGATTAATATTCACCTTTATTCCAATGTCTTATGTGCCCTCCAGGTTATTCCATGTCGCAATCTCTTGCTATCCCATTGAGAACCAGATAGTAAGGGTGGGACCCTCATGGGATAATGGGGAGCGGTTAGGATTGACCTACCTTACCCGCTATCAACCGTTGATTCTCTTCAAAGCTCCACTTGTTGATCGCTTGGAAACACTTGACCCATAGTCAAACAAGACACACAGTGAATGCCCAACAACCTTTTTGAATATTTTAATGAAGAAATAAATAGAGTCTGCATGAGGGGAACAATCAAGATGCAACCACATCATTTAATGGCCACCATTGATTTCCTTTTAATACCACCCGCAATCTTTAACATAGGGACTGGGCCCGCCAATGTACAAAACACGTGGCTTAAGCCTGCTAGCCCGTAAGAATAAAATAACGGGCCATGAAATAGAATGGTTGAGCCGAGAAAAATAATGATTTACTGTTGATAGTCGAACAACCATCATGGATTTTCATATTTGCACATGTCAAAATTATTAGTTTTTAAAAGATGGACACAAATTGGTCGACATGACCACAACCCATGGGAATAGTGACTTAGGGCTCAAAGGATTTTAGCAGTAAATATTTAGCTCAACTTCAAAAAATTGAAATAATGGCCAATCATATGACAACCAACAAAACTAGACCAAAAGGATCAGTTATTTCATGGGTTTCAATACCATAAAATATGACTTAAAAGATCGGCATTAGCAGTAAGGGGTCAATGGATAATTAAAACCTTGGCAAGGATAAAAGCTCGAGGATTATTCAAGAAGGATCCCAAATAACATAAAACCCCTTGAACAGAGACAGTAGAAAAAAACCCTAATTCCTCAAATAAAAACCCAACCCAAAACTTAGCAAGATTTTGAGATGGAACATGAAATTTTTTGGGGTTCCATTATCCCCCAAAATGTAATGCTAAACATAGAAAGAAAAGTATGTCACATGCGAGTTAACTTAAGGCATGTTGTCCACATCCCAAGCTTGCTCTTATGTATACATTGAAGGCGGTCAACTAGCCAAAAGAGACAACAAGTACCATACAAAGATAAGGATACCTAACCCCTCGTCCCTCTTGGAACACAATGATCTATTGAGAGGGGGGTTGAATCACTAGATACCAAAATCTATCCCTTAAAAACTTAATGTAGATTACTTTCTTAGCTCCAAATACTTTGTGCATACTTTTTCATCAAACTCAGATTAATGTGTAAATTGAAAACTAAAGATGCAAACATAAACATGCAAATAGATAATCAACACACACATTCCTACAACACCAGATATGCATGGAAAACCCAAGATGGCAAAAACCACGGTGACAAAGGCTGCTTGAGTCTACTGCTCAAATCCAGTGTCACAAATGAAATCTCTATTACAATATTTTAGGGCTACAACCCAAGGAAGCCTCAACTACCTAATTTAGAAGCAACAACTTCAAGGATTCCACAACACCCTATTTTAGGAGCTACAACTTCAAGGATGCAACAACACCCTAATGTAGAAGCCACAACTTCAAGGAGACTACAATCCCCTAATCTAGGCCACAACTCAGTACAATGAGGCAACAACCTTTGAAGGATTACAAATTCAATTATGCATAAGATTTGGTTCTACAAAACCTATAATGCATCATTACATTCAATACTTTGTTGCACTTACTACAACTCACACTCTGTTATTGAAGTTGCACTCTCAACAGCACACCCCTACTCTGCACTCTCTCTACACATAGAACAATTACTGTTCTATCTTGTTGTTTTGCTCTTCTTTCTCTTTATGTAGTGTCTCATACATCTTCACTCACCTAAATGCAAACCTAGATATTATTATGTATTATAGTCTAGGACTTCACTAAATGCATTCACTATCTACTACACTTCACTCTCTCTTTCTTGCAAACTTACTACATCACACCACTCTCCCTATCTCTACAACATACTCGACAAGATGTAACTCTATTCAGTATTGCATAAAACTGTAGGTTGTTCTCTCTATTCATGCACACTTACTTCAGACTATAAACTTTGACAATATTCGATTGTCTTCTATCTCCACCAGCCTGCAATCTCTACCTCGGGATTCTCTCTACCATTTAGATAATCTCAAACCTTGTGCTAGGGTTTCTTTCGCTTGCAAACTTCACTAGCAAGTTGCATGTACTTCAAGCTACAGACCATTGTCCAACTCATCATTAATTCATTTGATAGGATTTATCAGATATCTTCATTGTCACTCTACCTCTACATCGATTTGATTCCACATTTAATTTGGTTATAGAGAATTTTCCTCATTCTCTCTATCAAACCCTAAAATCTAATTGTGCATTGAATGCATTCTTCTGTTCATTCAATCTGAATCAATCTCAATCACCTGTTAGGGTTTACCACATATCTTGCTCTACACCATACCTATGCATTGAGCCTTACAACATTAAATTTTGTCTCAAAAAGTTTGTTAAGAATAGCATCCTGCAAAACCCTAGGATCAGATCTGCATTAAATGCATTTCCTTCTTTGATTGATCTGATTGTGATCTTGATCGACATGGCTATTTGTGTTGTTGCTTAGTACATCAAATCTTCACTGATATTGGTCACAAGTGCAGTTGGACAAATTAATTCCTTCCTCTATGTCAGTTACCATTTGAAACCCTTATTCACATTGTTGTACCTGTTTCAAATTTCTATCTTTGAATTTTGGTCATTGATCTACTGTCTTCACGCCATGATCTTGCATTCCTCATTCATCACCGAAACTTTAAATCATATTCATTTGACAAGTGGTCAATGAAATTTCTTGCATTGATCATATCCTTCATGACCATCGTGTATTGCCAAAACATTTGGAATGATCACAACCATTTCCATGATGTGGTGATCATTGACTGATCACTTTCCTTTGAGCTCCATCATTCATCTCATATTGTTGATATGCTTCAGGTATCATCATTCCTATCTGTGATGTAATAAATTGTAGTGATCACCATTGGATTAGCTATCGATCAATCTTCATCATTCACCACTATCCCATTGGCTTTGACAATGGGTCTGCCAAATATTTGCGGGTTGGAGGGCTAATGCCAAGTGTTTACCTTTGACATCATTCTCCACTACTACTCAACACTCATCATGCATTGTTGAAAGCTTGCCTTACTTTGAACTCATAACCACGATGAACTAAGACCCTGTGATGTAATTTCATCTGTTGGATGTTCTTTCATTCAATCTCACCCATACATCACATATCACTTAAATAATCTTGACTCAAGGATGTATAAACGCAATACAATAACACCCAATGATGCAACAACCTTTTGACGCATGTCCTTGCTAATGTTGCTTTCCACTACAATGGCTTATTTCCCATATCTTCAACCTTCTTCGCTTCACAATAGTGATGTGAAGCAATTGGGCGATATGATGACATGTGTCACTAGTCTTGTCAAGGCCTTGCTCTTCTTTATCATACATCATCCAATCATCATGATCATGACTGTTGAATGTCTTCATCGCGCATCATTGATCTACAGACCAATTTTAACTTTCTTTTTGTGATGGGAGATCTAGTAATAGTCGTTCATCACATATTGTTGAACCATAAACCACTTTTTAAAATCTATCTGTGATGCATGAGATCCAAAAATAACCATTTGATCTTCAAATTTCAATCACCATCGTCCCCCATTGACCCCGCAATTCTTGATCGGGCCCCACTGAAATCTCAGCGGGGTATGTGGGCATCATCCAATCTCTAAGGCTTGACCTCCACCATTGATCAAGCGAAGATAAATATTTTCATGAGTGACTTAGGAAATATCATAGCTGCTAAATATTTTTCAAGTTGGTAAACATAAGGTGAAGGGGCCAGTCACCCTCACGAATTCAACGAAATAAGTTATAACTTATGTGACTGATAACTTGTGATAGGTAGTCAATGCCAACATAGAATTTCTGTTAGATCACACCATGACTACAAACACATTAGGGTTTATCTGTAAACCCTAATATCACTTGAGAGTAGAAATAATGCATTTTTTGGGTGCATCCTTCACTTTCTTGACCTATAAAGTACATCACTGGAATGCTCTCAAAAAACACATATTGAATCTGCTACCTATTTACACCTTTGTCTTCTGAAGAACCCTCTGTAATCCTCATGCTAATCTTGTATGACAACAATGCAACATTTGCAGAACCATGCTTCTTTCATCAACATCTTGCACCATAACTTCCAGAACCATATCCACTACATCTCCATAACATCTAGGCACACCACTAAACTATCAACATGCCAACATCTCCCTTGCATGATCAATTCAACTTCCTTTGACATCAAAGACATCAATGCATTCACTAGCAACCTGTACCCATGCTACATATTCACTACAAACCTTATCTCTTCTTGACATCAATGACACTTTCCATTTATTCCATCATCATCAATTTCATGAGCAACTCCATTCTATCTCTGATCCTCTTTCAACATGCTAGCAATCTACCTTGCATTCTTTCCCTTTTGACATCAATGACAACTATATGCCAACAGTCCCCATTTAATGCAAGATAAGGATGAGCCGAGATGATTGATGAGAAACTTTGAAAATCAATATCAATTAGAGGAGCTAGGTGCTTCAACACAAGAAAAAGCACCACAATCCTTAAGATGTTGAATTTTGTTACTCAAAGCCTTACATTCATTAGTAGCATGACCATGAACTCTATGATATGCACAAAATGAACTCTTGGAGTAAATTGTCTTTTGTGTTCTTGAAGGAAGGGATATCAAACGATCTTGGAGGAATCTTGACAAGATACCATCTTGATCAATAGTAGAAGATGTTGCTTTAGTTTGCGAAAAAGATAACTCTTTCTTAGTACAAGATGTCATGGTTACACAAGACTCTTTAGATTGCAAGATTTTGTACTCTCCTTTATAGGAGGGTGTAAAAGCTAATAAACTTCAATCGTTAGTGTTTTGCATGATGACATTGATATTAAGAGAGGATTTCATTATTTTTTTGTTTCTTTCGAAGGACAACAATCAAGATCACTAGTGTCTATCAATTTAGGATACATTAATGTTAAATTCGACTTAGAAAAATCTTTTGTAATAGTGTTGATATTGAGTGAAGGCTTGCTTGTTTCTTTCGAGGGACAATAACCAAGACCATTAGTTATTCCTTGCATGTTAGGATCTATAGGGACACAAATACCTTTTTCTCTAGCACCACATCCTTTTCCACTATATCCAATTTGTTTCATAAATTCATAACCTTTTCCATAAAGCTTTTTCATTTCTTTTGGAGTTAATGGTTGTTTATAATCAGCTTCATCAAAGTTTGTTGTATAATTCACTTCTTCTTCTAAAGTGTTTGAGGTGGATGCTTTTGAAGGGTCTTTTTAATTTTGTGTTGACATTATCACTTTTTCTTTTTCATGTTTCTTTATTATGATTTTCGATTGCCCGTCAAAGCTAGGTGTGAAATCCAAGGAACCCCAATCAACTTCAAAAAACCTCGTCACTTCCTCAATATGTTTTTTTTGTCTTTTTGTTGCACATGTTCCACTTGTGTAGTTGGTGTCAGTGTTTTCAAAGGATTTTCCTTGTTTTTCTCAATGTTCAAACAACTGTTTGGTTCCAGGTCAAAATTGATTGTATACACTTTGTTGTCATAGACATACTTCATTTTATGATGAAGAGTAGAAGGCACCCCATTCATTGCATGAATCCATAGTCTTCCTAAAAGGATATTATACGAAATATCATGAGACATAACATGGATCAATGTTTCTAATGTGGCCTTTCCAGCTGCAATAGACAAATTGATCACACCAAGTGATTATTTCCCTAAATTATCAAACCCATGAATAGATAAAGAGGAAGGTTGAATTGTTTATTTATCCACACCAAGTCTATCCAAAAGGGTCACACTACACACATTGAGTGTGGAGCCATTATCAACAAGGGTTCTTTTTATTCCCAACCCATTGTAGTTAGCTATTATCATGAAAATATCATTTTATTTTTGCACTTTCAAAGGAGGGAGTTCACTTTGGTGGAAAACAATTTCAACATTCATTTCTTGAACCATGGCTGCTATGTCACTCAGTTGCACATTAGGTTCGAATTGAAAGCCTTCAAGTAGAACATAAACGCCATTACAGCTGGGGGTCAAGTAGTTATAGGGATTCTTTGCCAGGTTTTGTGAAACTTGGTGCTGAATTCATTCATGGCCTCTTATGAGGCTCTTTTGATGTTGATTAATTGATGTAGCAACAAGGAACAATCTCCCTTCTCTAAGAAACATTCAAAGAACCTCTCTCCAAGTTGATCCCAGGAATGGGTAGAACCGAAAGCCAAAGATCAATACCAATCTTGAGCCTTTCTTTTGAATAAATCGACCAACAACCTAAGAGCGATATTTTCCTCCGCTATGTTATGTACCCGACATACATCCGCTATATCTTGAAGGTTTTCAAAAGGGGTTTTGAAGTCTTCTCCGAAATTTTTTGGAATAGCCTTGAGTGCATTAGCAGGTATGGTAGGCCACACATATGGGGGCGTGGGGGATTGTAGTGGACTACCACTATCCCAGGTTATGAAATTTCTAGGAGCAGGGGCAACTACGTGAGCCATGGAGAACATATTACTATGAATCGAGTATACTAGTATTCTGATTTGGAAAGTTCAACCTCCAGGTGGAGTAGATAATGCTCTAGATCTTGGGCTTTCACTTCTCACTCTATTACTCTTTATAGGTGATACTGAACCTATAAGTCTTCTCCTAGATGCCGAGGTGGGTAACTAGGAGTACTGGAAATGACCTCTTAAGGATGCTCTTGTTTTGATTCTAAGCATGAAGTTTCTAGCTTTTTTCCTTGGCCTGAATCAAGAAATATTTCAGACTTCCAATCAAACATTCAAAAAAATTTGAGTCCCATTGGGCGTGCTAAAAAAAGAACTGTTGATCATCAAAGCTTGCACCTCTTCGACAACCTTATGGGAAATTCAATGTGTGTGGGACCAATTTGCACCACACTGAATACCTCCAGGATTTTTATATAAAGACAACTCTTCTTTGAGTTTAGGGAAAATATAAAAAGAAATGTAAATATAAAACATGAAAATGGCAATGTGCCAAAGGTTTTATAACATCTTAAACTCAATTCTTCTCCTATGAATGATATAATAAACACAAAATGCCACAACCCTTCATTGCTAGGAAGAGAATGAGCAACAAAGGATAAGTACAAGCACAATGCAGTCTTTCAAATCTCCCCATGGGAAATGCTAATTAAGGTTTGATCAAGCAAAAAAGTTCCAAAAGTTAACAAAGAAATATTCAAAAATTGCATATACCCTTCCTCTTTTTACAACATAACATGAAAAAACAACCTTTAAAGAAAATGGAGAAGTTCAATAGACGTAATCCAATTTTTGCAAGTTATCATCATATCATAGAAGCCTACAACATGGAAATCAACTACTCGAACTATCAAATTTAAACTTAACATAGTGTCTTCTTTCTGAAGGAAACATACAAAAGGAACTTGACAAAGGCAATAATATGCATAGTTTCCAAAGATTTATTCCAATTTGTTCATATTTAAATATCAAATGAACTTAAAAAATAAAGGTCAGATGCTAATTTGATAATAGTTTGAGTCAAAACAATATAACATGCCAGAGAGAAGTAGTATTGTGCAAGCTTTTAGCTTCTAAAAATATCTCTATAACTAAGGAAAACTTAAAAGAACTTTCAAAAAAAAAAAAAAATTCCTATCTCCGCCTCCTATTTATACTTGAAAAGGGAGAACTGCCACCAATGTCCCATAAGTAAATATTACCAGATGCCAACATATGATAGCTCACAATCTGATTGTAGATCTTTGATTAGATCATGACAATCCTTGCTCATTAATTCTCAACTACCTCATTTATGTCATTTAGATATTTAGCAGAGATTGCCATCTAAAAACAATTAGATCCTAGAAAATAGCTTTGAAAAATATGATTTGATCAATCTGATAGATTGATGGTGTTTCCTCGAAGGTTCCAACTTGAAAACAAGAAAGATCCAGCTTGCTTTGACAAAATCCCAAAAGAGATCACTCCTTAAAGTGCAACTCTCCCAAAATAAAGAGATGATGTGTCGAGCGGGTGGGGAATCTCAGTTTTATGAAAATGGCCTTCGAGGAAATCCCCGCTAAGATGTCATGTGCCCTAGCTTTCTCCCAAAAGGAAGAGGATAAACAAAATCCGTGCAACCACCACGAGGTGCATTGCATGTCTTTCAGAACAATTTTTGCTTTAAGCGCAGATCATCCTTAAGCCAAAACCAAAAGAAGATTAAGGTAAAATTACTTCACAAGACCCATGAACGAAGGAGGAGTTCTAAGCTTCTTTGACCCACCGTTGTCATTGAAGCCCCAAACACACCTATCTTCCTTGTGATCCATCAGGATAGGATAACGATCCAACCCCCTTTGAATATGATCACAAGCCACCTTGAGTTCATCCACTGACGCTTCAATATTCGTCCACTTAAGAGAACCATTGTGATTCACCATGTAATTGTAGACTTGCTCCCCAAGCGTAGCTTCAAAATGACCGACCAAAAGGTTGCATCTGCCTTATCCTTTAGAGCCTTGACTTCTAACCACAGATCACACCAGAATCCGATTTTATTTTTGATCCCAAGCTTCCATTTGACATCAATTATAATGATGCACTAATACACGATATGAGGAAATTCCAAACGTTGGTGCTAGTCGGAAGAATGTCATTGAACAATCTTTCTCTATTGTTACTAAGATACTTAGCCTGCAATATTTTGCTCCATGTGTGAAGGCTATCTTCGTAAATGTGCCAAGTGAGCCTAGCCCCTAAAGCTCGGCTTGTATTGATGCAATTTCTAATACCCAACCCACCTAGGCGAACATGTTTACATACTTCAATTCATTTGACCAAGTTGTATTTGAAAGAGTTATCAAAGCCACCTCACAAGAAGGAACATTGAGTAGCCTCTAGGATCTTCACAATTTTACTGGGGATTTGAAACACAACCATAGTATACATCGGGATAACAACCAAGGATGTCTTAATAAGTAAGATCCTACCAACAAAACACAACCACCGCCCCTTGCATGAGGCCAATCTACCTTGCACTCTGTCCATAATGGCACTCTAGTCTGCTGCAGTCAACTGTTTAGCAACAAGAGGAATCCCTCGACATTTACTCAACATCTTATCCTCTTCAATACCCAGAATATGTTGGACTTCTAATCTCTCCAAGGATCTTTCTTTCAGGGAGAAAATCCTTGATTTGACATGGTTTACCAACCGACCAGCAACCTTCTCAAATAGATCTAAGATTTTCCTGATGCACCTAGCCTCCCTAGTAGTGGCTTCACCAAGCAGGAGGGTATCGTCAACAAATTGAAGGTGAGTAACATTATCAATGCCCCCAGAGACCTGTAGCCCTTTTAAATGACCACGATCAACCTCATATTTAAAAGCTCTACCCAAGGACTCAACAAGAATAAGAAACAAAAAGGGGAACAGGGGGTCACCCTGCCGTAAACCTTTGGCGGTATTGAACGGCTTCGTAGCACACCATTCACAAGAACTGCAAGGACGTTGAGGAGATACAACTATACACCCATTCACACCAATCTTTGTAGAACCCAAACTTATACATGACCTACATTAAGAAGTCCCACGAAACTCTATCATAAGCCTTGTTAATGTCAAGCTTAATTAACATGCCCTTCTTATTCCTTGTCTTCACCGAATGAATCGTTTCATGAGCCATGACAATCCCATCCAAAATATGTCTTCCCTTCATAAAGCCACTCTATTCTTTAGAGACTATCCTGTCCAAACATCTTTTCAATCGGTTGGTCATAACCTTCGTGATTAAATGAATACAAATTTATAAAATAAAAAGACGAAACTATTATCAACCTTCTGTTAAAAGATGCAAAACATAAAAAGATGAAACTATTATCAACATCATTGTACAATTTATTTATTTGTGTTTTCAGCTAAAGAAAGATGCAAAACATAGGCAGTATTTGGAGGCAATCAAACTTCAACTTTTACAAATCCACGATGATGATATTCATTGCTCTAGACAGCTACAATGTGTATTCACATTCAGAATATAACTGTTGTCTTTAATGTTTTTCATGTTTGTGATTGTAGATACGTTAGGAAAGTAGTCTACTTTCTTTGTATGGCTGTTACTGTACATAATTTTCTACTATATGTTACACAAATCTGTCTTGATATATAAGACATTTATATAATCTTTTGTTGCTGTGCTATTGTTATTTGGATTTGCAGTTCTTTTTGAACTGCATTACTCTTTTTATAATTCAGCTTGATTTAATAAAAAAAAAAGAATGCATACCAAATAAACAAGTGCAGGTGGCATTAATTCAGCTTCATTTAATTAAAAAAAAAATGAATGCATACCAAATTAGCAAGTGACAGGTGGTATTATAAGTGGTCTCAACTAAATATTCTTATTTTAGAGGAGGATTATTATCAGAAATCAATACGCAAAGAAAAACATGAACTCCAACGACTGACCTGTATTTCCTTTGATTATTGCAACATATAAACAGGTTCTTCCGTTCTCTGTCCTTTGGCGTAGACTTGCTGGACGTGCCTTAAATAGCGCCTTCACTGTGTCCAAATCGCCGCTCTCGTAAGTTTTGAACAGAGCCGTTTCACCAAGCTTATTGCGGAAATTCACGTCAATTACTTCTTATTGGAGTAGAACCTCCACAACATTGGAGAAACCTCCCTGAGCAGCCAAATGCAGTGCAGTATTTCCTTGGGCATTGGTAGCCATCACAAGTAAAGGATTCAGTCGCAAGAGCTCATTAATGCAGGCTATATTACCTTCACTAGCAGCTAAATGCAGAAGAGTATTTCCCCTTCCGGTTATGGTACCATTGAGAGCTGCTTGATGATGGGAACTGTCAAATCTTGTTTGAGGACTCATTGCAGCATTGTACGCTCTGCGATCGATCCTTCCGTTGGGCTGTTGAGTTGTCATGGCAAATTTAAATTTCAGCTGTTGCTGCCTTCACTGCCAGCCAATCCCAAAGATGTCAATCAGAACACGTTAAGGGGAAAAAATCATTCTAATGCCGGTTAATTGGTATGTTTCAACAGAGACATCTAAAAAGCAGGAAAAAGTTAAATGCCTAATGCTTTACGTAAATAGAAAAAAAACCATAAAAATTAATATTAATATATTAATTTAATTTTAAATTTATTATGTAAGATATTCATTTCTTCTTATGAAGGTAAAGAAAAAGTGACTAGGTTGAAATAAAGATAAATGTTATATCTTTTTGTATTGGATTAAGATGTTAAAAAATACAACAAATCAGCACTAATGCTGTTAAAGAATAGCAGCAGAGAAATCCAGCAAGAATGCTGTTAAAGAATAGCAGCAGAGAAAAGTTATATCTGATATCTTATATTAATACTAAAAAAATTTATACTTCAAAAAAATAATTATAAAAAAGAAAAAAAATATGTTTGATACTTTATATTTAAAACAAATATTTTCATTCTTAAAAAATTTCAATAAATCAAATATTTGAACCATGAGTTTGAATTCCACTTAAAATAATGAGGGAATGAAGTGCGCTGACTAAAATGACGAGCTTGTTAATTAAGGTGACAAAATGTTCAATGGTGAAACTTTTCTTCTCCAAGAGTTTGTTCCATAAGAAGTTTATTTATTTATTTTTAATTAGAAACCTTTTTAATATATTAGATTAACCATTAAATATTAAGAAGTCTAATATAGGAGGTTTATAATAAAATGGTGGTCTTATATATAAGACCATAGAATTATAGTGTAGGGTTAATTTTTAATTAGTGATTAAATTGCGTATTTTTGACAAATCAAAACATGAAAATATTGTTCTTAAAAATTTGATACAAAGTTTTAAATATTTTAATGATTAAAATTGAACATTTTTAAAGATAATAAATAATAAACAATATTTCTTCATTTTTATTGTACAAAATATTCTTCTAAAAAAATCAATGTAGAAAACCTAGAATAATAATAAATGGAATGACACATGGTCTCACATTTAGGCAAAATTTTCTCCTATTATGAGGCTTCTACTATGTAAATTTGATTTTTTTTTAATTTATCTCTTGTCTCACTACATATAGATACGTGGCCAAAGCTAATAAATATTATTAGAATTTGAAATTATAATTAATGTGTAATTAAATTTATAGAGAAATTTAAATTTTAAATATATATTTTTTAATATAAATGTTTTAAAGATTTTGTTTTACATAGTTAAAATGTATAAAACATTAATTTCAAACTCAAAACATGATAATTTCACACTTTTAAAAAAAATAAAAATTATTTATTAAAATAAATATATTTATTTTCTATTTACTTTCTTAAAAAACCTATCCAAATTATCTAAATTTACTATTTTCAAACTATCACTTATTAATTAATTTATATATCATTCAATTGATCATAACTCTCAAATTTCGAGAAGGTGGAAGAAGCATAATAAGGTGTCAAACATGTTGCTCAATAGGAGATGATCGATCTTCATAACACCAAAATAAAGGAAGCATCTTTGATTAATATTATTTTCATACGTATTATGTTTAACATCAAAAATACGTATTTAATATTATATTTTAAACACATTTCTAAAAAATCAATTGTCAACACAATTTCTAAAATTTTAATGATACTCTAAAAGATACAATTATTAAATATATCAATTTTTATCTTGCTTAGTAAGAGTTTTATTTCTATACATATTTTTTGATGGAGAAATTCTCAAGATTATATGTTCAATTATATTAAAATAATATTAAGATGTTTTAACTTGTGCTCTTTAATTGCTTTTGAAAAAGGAAGATAAACCTTAAGAAGACTTATATGCATTGCTTGACTTACAACTATGACGAAAAAGGAAGTGCAATGATGACCATAACCAATCATCAAATTTAAATTATATTGCATTTATATAATATTATATTATATTTAAATTATATTAAATAATTATAATGTTATAAAAATTATAATAATTATATAATATTAATTTAATTAAAAGTTAGCTTCAAAAATTATATTATATAGTATATAATATTGTAGTATTTCTATATTATAATTTACTATTTTAAAATTATTTAAATCTATTAATAATAATTATATATATTTAGTATTGTTATATATTATTTTATTATTAATATACTTAACTTTGATATAATTTTATAGTTATACAATATTATTGTGTATTGTATAGACATAGGGTAACATTTTAAGCTTGTAGCTTTGAATATATTCTAAAAGTTTTATTCCAATATATAAGATTTGACATTAGCTGTAACTACTCCTGTTGATATGGAACTCTCACCTTTTCTTAGATGATCTTTTGCCTACTTTCATAAAACATAAAATCATCAAGTATAGAACATCAACATGTTTGAAAACATGTTTGTGAAAATAATTAACAAAGTGAAGTATGCAAGAGATTGTTATTTTTTGACAAAGCTTCCCTATGTTAATAAGTCAACAGTCATTAACAACTATAGAATGAACCACTAAATCGTAATGCCTTGATCTATGTAATAATGGGATTTAGTTAAATCCCATTAGCAGTTAGAAATATCTAAATCAAAGCTAACCTTATTGCTTAAAAAACAACAAAATCCAATTGTAACATGATCCCAAATGCATAATTATGCCTCTCCATATGCAATAATATGAACTATAGAGATTCCAACCATAGTGGTCATTGTTTTAGGACTCGATGATTCCATCTTTAAGAAAACTTCAATTAAATATACTAGAACATGCATGAAGGCCTTAAGAATCCATATAAAGGACAAATAGAAGTATATATATGGAAATTTTGATAGGAATAGGCTAAAAAAATAGAGTACACTAGTGGGTATCATTATAGAAATATAGATTTTGTTTGTTATTCCTATGGTACAATATGCAATTAACATGTGTGGCTTGCAAAATCCTCTATCTATATTTTTTACACATACATGGAGTAATATTATTTATGTGTGTTAATAGAATGACTTCAATTCATCTAACAAATATCTTATAATTGCTAAAATTATTTTTTCAATACAAGTCAAATTTGCACTTGTAGATTATTTCTATGTTCACAAATTTATCTTATAATTTATGGATCAAGACTTAAGATAATAAAATGCAAACAAATTATTTCTTCAATCTAGAAAAAAAAATTGTGAATGAAAAACATGTAATTTGAGAATATAATGAATATTTGCAATGCATGAACATTATGGGTAAGAATATGAACACAAATAAATTGGCATGCACCCTAAAAACTAAACAAAAAATAGATGTGAAATTGGTGTATATACAAATAATAAGATACACATTTATTATATTCTCATATTTATGAAATATAAGATTTTGAATTGAAAAGACCATCCTTTGTATCAGGTGCCCTGTATTGGAGATGTTTATTAAACCAACAACTCACATACCCATCTCAATAATTTCGTATTAAAGGAGGAATAAAATATCACTTTAACATGTGCATCATAGATTCCAAAAGATTTTAAATCACATCTATGTTGGATACCCATCATCACTTGTTCTGATATGTTCTATAGGTGATACCCAAATTGTAAGCACCATAGTATTTTTTAAAAATCCTATTAAAACCACAAAGTCTTCATATACTTCTTTTTTTATTTTAGAAACAATAATACATACTATCATTTTCACATATTATCAACATGGTAAACATTATAAGGGATACATATGTTTCTTTAACTAAATTTAGCAAATATTACAAGGGCTTACAAATTATATAGTATATGAATTCTTATGAAAGCCAAATTAAGAAGGAAGCACTCCCATTTGGTTCAAAACCAAAGAAATAATATATATTGTTGTTCAATAAACAAAATCTCTGCTACTAACTAATCTACCCATGCAAATGAAATCATTTTTTATATAATAAACAAAGGAAAAAAAAATCATACATAGATGATTAAATGGTTTTCATATTAGGCAACAACATTTCAGTCATCTATACTCACCATTATTAAAAAACAAAATAAAACCAACTAATCTCAAATTTTATTCACTTCAAAGAACAAAATTACCATGACAACATTTGGTAGAAACTTCGCAGCAACATGACCTTGTTTAAACAAGTGTTAGTATTGACAAGTATTTTTTTTTATAGTATTACAATAATATTTTTGTTGTTTATTATATTGTTTATTTATTATTAGTAAATTAATATAATATTAAAAATTAGTACTAATACTAATATATTTATATTAATTATTAGTTAAATAAGTACATAATAATATACTCCTTAAAATTAATAATGTATTTTTATAATAAATATTATAAAATGATATATATTAATATTATAAATTAAAATATTATGTTATATTTCCTTGCAATAACATTTAAATAATATAGCTTTTAGATTAAATAATTTTTAATATATTATTTAATATATTATAAACTGTCATATTATAATATTATATTTTAATTCTTAATAATTTAGTATATTAGATTTTAAATAATTTAATATATTTTTAATATATTATATTAGATTATATGTGATATTAATATATTAAATTAAGATCAAATTTATAACTTAATAGATGACACTTCAAATTTGAATTATTAGTAAATTGTAAAAAATATAAATATTAATATATTATTTCATAATATTTGTTATAGAAATAAATATTAAATTATAATGTTTTAAAAAAGTTAGAATATATGTTTTTTAAATTTTTAGATTATTTTTAATAATATTATCTTGAATATTTTTTTAATATCAAATTTTGAAACTTTATTTTAGTTGTAATAATAAATTTAAGATTATCTTAAATATTTTTAACAATTTTTATTTAATTTTCATAAGGGGTACAATATTTAGTCAATAACATTGACAATAATTCAATTTAAAAATATGTTTAGTTATAAAATTTGCATCACTACTTTAGAAAATACAAATATTTCTTTAATAGAAAAATAACGACTTCTAATTGGTTGTCAATGATAATTAATACTATTTAGTTAAAGAATACTAATTGCAAATGATAAGTAGTAATAAGGGTTTTTAAAATATTAATTTAAATATAAATTAAACACTTATTTAGGGTGAGGACTTAGGGCTTTCCATTCATCTTGTGATCTATGAAAAAATAAAGATAGTAACATATCCCACCTTGTTTTTGAGTAACAATAGTAATCCCATTCTTGGTTTACATACTACTAGAGGCACAAATCAACCTCTCCATCATCTAGATGATGACAAGAAGTAACTCCAACTAGATTATAGCACCATTTCTAGCAAGGCATAGGAAGTATGGTGGCTTGAATACTCCCATTCAAGCGGATTCTTTTCAAAGTATTATGTACACCTTGTGATTGAAGAGATCTTGTAAGTATTGGAATCACTAACTAATAATCTCAAACTAGGCTTGAATTTTTATGTAAAGAGACTAATCTTCTTCAAAAGGGAAAAATAATAATCAACATCTTCAACATAAAAGTATTACCATTTCTAGTCTTCCATAAATGAAATAAAGTAATTAATCTCAATTCAAAATTGCTAATTTTTAGCAATATATGTAGGTGACTAGGTTGTATCTCTTATTAGAGTAATCCTTTAGATAAATAAATCTAGGTGGACAAGTGGTTAAATACAATCAATATATTTTAAAAATATCTTTGGCATTAGGTTAAGTCCATTTTTTAAAGTTTGAGTTTGTGAAATGATTGGCATGTAAGGTAAGAAATCTAATGTTGGCGAGTCTCAATTGTAGTGGAAATCAATGATAAACTAAGAACAAAAGAAAATGAATAATTTTATGTTCAAATTGAGGTTTCTAGGTCCTCTTGAGACCAAATAGCCAATCGCAAGGCGAATAATTTAACCTTTCCCACTTGTAATCTTCCCAAGAACTTGAGATAAAACACTCTAAAATCTATAGGGAAGGGAATGAGTGCAATTATTGAAGACACTATCAAATTTCTACCATAAACCCTTCTACTCATGGAGTATGTAAGCCAAGTTTGTGCTATCTAAAATCATCAATAAAATTTTGAATGCACAAGATAAAGAGAAATTCTAGAGCTACCAAATTATTTTTTTATTGAGCCACATAATTTGTAAAAAATTAATATTTATAACCCTGGTGAGAATTGAAAAAATTGATTCCTAATTTGAAATCCTTTTATTAAAATTTCTCATGTAGGAGATCATCTGTATCCACAAGTAACATTGTGGGAGTTAATAGTGACTCCCCAACACCCCCAGGAACAATTTCTAGACAAAAGTATCTTCCACAAGAGAGAATAGCACAAAATTTTGCTTCAACAATGCAAGATTGAATATTGGTTGAATATGGAAATGTACATGAGATGCATTACTTATAAAGGAAAGGTAGAGAGATAGAACTAGACGAGATCATAACAAGTGTCTTAATCCTATAGCATGTGACAACTTACTCATAACAACCTAGGATAAGAGAAAGTCTAGACATGACAACTAAGACTTCTAGAAGGAATATTTTATCCTAAGTAAACTTAACATGTGAATATGTCCCCTAATTATCTAGTGAGTGAATTGGATAGGTACAAGACATTTATTCACACCAACACCTCCATTAAGTGCAACTTAGGGAGAATATTATTATGCAAACTATGCAAAGATGAAGATGAAGATGAGTCTTGACTACTAGGCCATGTTAGGAGGTAAACCCTCAAAACTGGTTTACAATTCCAATGAGGAAGGAAAATTGCAAAAAACACCCCCATGGATTTTTTTTGGGTTTTTAGAGGTTTGAACGAACATTTGGTTTGAGTGAATCCAAAAGGGGTTTGCTAGAACACTCCTTTGAGTGAACACATTAAATGTTGGGTCCCACATTTCTTAGGAAAAAAACAAAAGAAGAATTTTGTGGAAAGGGGGTTCACTCGAACCTGGGTTTGAGTGAACATCCAAGGGAAGTTCACTCTAGCCTAGGTTTTCTCAAACCCCCCTTTTCCCCCGTTCTCCCCCTCTTGCACCAAAAATCTCCAAAAAATTTCCCTTTGAAGCTCGAGTTGAGGATGAAAGTGGAGGAGACTTCACAGACCAACTGGATGATGGTAGTCCTTGAAACGAACTATCCAACAGATATAATTCTAATATTTTTTAGTTTTATTAAATGTATTTGTGTTTTTAGTTTGATTAAACATAGTGTTTTCACCAAAAATCAAGCTCTTTTTTTTGCACATGTGGAAAAATAGTAGATTATCATTTTTTTTTAAAAAATATCAATGCAGTTGATATTGAAGTCCTTGATCCAACAATGTTTTTTGAATTTCAATACATACAAAAAAAATTATGTTGTATACGGTCCACCTATGTCTGAATAGTAATTGGTTTGACTTCGAAACTTGATTAAGGAAAAATTATTCAATAAAACACTATGAAACCAAGTGAAAGCACTAGATATCATAGTTACAAAGCTTCATTCAAAAATATTAGAATTTTATCCTTCATGGAAAAAAATTTATGTTGTATACGATGAGCATCACTCCTTAAAAATGGTGTTTATTGAAAAAAACTAATTTTTGAAGGAGATGGAAAAAGAAGTGCAATCTGATTCCAAATTTTTTGGAAAAATAATATTTAAAATCTATAGAAAAAGTGTCAAAAATAACTAGTTTGCATAATCTTCAAATTCCTCATAGTTTAGTCGCTATAGGTGCCCAAAAGTGAAGATATAGTTAGAGAAAATTAGTTCAGTGTCTAGTTTGGCCAAAAATTATAAACTAGTATTGTGGGATCACCCTAGGTACCCATTTACAATTTAAATACAAATGCAATCAATCTCTCACAAGCGAATAAAAGGAGAAAACTCAATAGAAAAAAAATACTCTCCTCCAAAAAAAACAACATGATCTATGGTGGACTCAATAATACCCTCAAGGACTACATCCATCATGTATATACAATCAATGACCCCCCCATAAGAGGGAAAAGGAGAGACAAGAAAACCCCCCCACAATGAAGAAGCTCTAATGTCGATGAAAAATTCTTGAAAACAAAAGATGATCCAATGTCTTTAGGCAACACATCTCCCCTTAGAAAGAAACAAATCCATTAGCTAATGAATAATCGACTCCATGTCCAACTGAAAGGAGGAAGGATGAAGCCTCAACATGTATGACTCTAAAAATTGAATGAGAATATCCAAGCTCAAGAATAAGTCACAACATAATCATGGTAAAACTCAAACAAGAAATATGAAAAATCAAGTGAGGGAGGAGACTCATGAATATCAATCTCCAAAGACAAAGAAGATGGAATAACAGTTGTAGTGAAACTTTCATCAAATAGGAGAGAAACCCCCTTAAGTGTGTCCTCCAAATTTGTAGTATGAGACTCCACAAACAAGCTAGAGATACCTATCAAATAATCATCCCACAAAGAAAGATTTGGAAAACTATGATCATCCTACTAAATAGAAGAACTGATGGCTGAAGAAGCAGGACGAGAAGTAGGAAGCTTAACGTTGATCTATAGAATACCAAGGTTTAGATGACCAAACTTCTCCTCACAAATATGGTTCACACTCAATAGAGTGTGTGATGTAGCCAAAGGAACATTATCTTCTTTTGAAGCAAAATGTGTAAAGGAATAAAAACGAGATGAATGATCAACCATCCCAATGGCAATAATATCCCTAGTCTCCAAGTCCCTTATGTACACCCTATTAGGAGTGAACTCAATTGTTTTACCTTAACCCCCATGAGTAATTTGATAAATATAAAAGAGATTTGATGTCTTGAGGAAAGAACACAAAGTACATTATTGAAAGTCGCTTCCCCCATGGAAATAGAACCCTTCCCACTTACCTTCATATATGTATTGTTACCAAGATATGAGGTGAATTACAAGGCTCAAAAGAAGAGAACATATCCATAGAAGATGACATATGATGAGATGCCCTTGAATCAAGAATCCATATATTAGATTCAAGACTTGTAGAGGCCAAGAGTGCTTGTCCTTTCATTTTTTATAGCCTAGTTGTAGATCATATATTCTCTAATTAAGATGATTAGGGTAGTGCTGCTTGAGATGTTGAAGAAGAAGACACTGATGAGAGAAACTAAATGTTATTCTTTTGAAGAATGTGTGTGAGTTCATCAATCTTCTTATTATAACATCTATACTCATCATGACCTAACCTTTTACAATATGCACATTTGAACTTCTTTCTAAATGATTCCTCTTTAGAAGAGGGTGTAGAATCAAGAGTGCTATGTGAAGGAGAATCTTTACCTTACTCATTAGACTTGCGGGCCTTATTTTGCTTCTTACCTTTTCTAGTTGAAGCCTTTGTATCCTTTGCAAGAAGAGCATGAGATGTCAAAGACTTCAATGTGCCCATGTGTGCCAACATTGCCCATTCCCTTGTGAGATGAGCTACAAATTCATCAAGAGAAGGTATTTTGTATACATTTCCAAGGACATCTATTGTAGCATAGAATATAGAAACAAATAATGAATAATCAGGACCAAGCTTAGCAAGAATAGAAATAATCAGCTATTCATCCTCTTTAGTGACCCCACAATTAGATAACTACAATCTTAGAGAATTGAGCTTAGAGAAGAAGTCTTGGATATTTTCAAAATCTAATGGATTAAGCCCCATTAGTTCATTCTCCAACTTAAATTTCCTCCCTTTATCTAGCTTACCAAAGAGATGCTCTAAGATAGTCCAAACTTGATTAGGATGTGTGTAAGATGCAACATGATATCTAAGATCTGGAGAAATAGATAAAAGAAGAGTACCAAGTGCTTCATCCCTTCTATCAAGCCATTTTTGTCATTCTGTAGGTCCTATGGGTTCTAGATCTTGACCAAATGTAATTCTTTGGAACATCAATTTTAACAATAACATCCCCATTTGTGACTTCCATTCATGATAGTTATATGGGCTTAGAAGTACAATTTTTTGAAAATACATGATACAATCAGATATTACAATAGAGGAACAAAAAATTCCCTTCACAATACAAGAAATTAACCCCTTTGTCCCAAACAATTTTACACTCTTTTAGCAAATTTACAATAAGGTATCTAAAAGTGCCAAATTAGCTTCAAACTAATAATCTAAAATTATGGAAACAAATATGCAAAAAGGTGCATGAATAGAACTAAAGTGCTCTTAAATACTTTTTTGATGCCACAAATTTCAAGAAAAACAAAGTCTAGAGAAAAAAATTATGAGTTCAAAGGCTAGAAAATGAGATCTAGCTTCAACCCTAAAGACATGGCACAAACATGAAAAATTTCTACAAAACACCTACACCACTAAAAAATTGATCTTTCCAGCTTTCCGCAAATATTTTGTATGAAAAATTTCACCTTCATATGTGAAAGTTATGCAAAAAAGAAAAAAGACATGTTTTAGGGCCTATGGAGGCAAAATGATCATCTAAAGACTAATTTGGTGCAAAAAATTAGCACCCAATTTGATCCAGGTGAATCCAAAATACTTATAAATTTCATAGTCTCAGAATTCATCCAAATCAACATCATTGGATAGAGCTCGTTGACACGATCCTGATGCAACTTGAACAGGCCCAAAAGGAGTCCTTATGCAGAAGTTATGCTTACTCAAAGGTTTAGTCAAATAGGGGAATTAGGTGTTCAAAAAGGAAAAAAAATGATCATCTCCAAATGAAACAAAAATGATGCCAAGTTGTAATGCTCATTGTGTTGATTTCAAAACTATATTCGGTTTCAAAAATGGAGCTCGTATGTGAAAGTTACGAATTGTAAAAGATTGGTCAAAACTTTTACTCTAGTTTAATTTGATGACATCAACATGGTGATGTGGCAGGTGGTGACATGGAAAGAGTATATGACATGGCATAAATATGGATTAAACCATATTTGTTAAACAAAAAATATATGGTTTAAAAATTAAAAGAGAACGGGGATTTGGTGGGATTTTATCCCTTAAAATCCTATTTCCTTCCCCATAAAACAAGGAGAACAATAAAACTCATAAACTTATATTTCAACAAATTAACCCCTTTAACCACCTTTCTCATATTTCAACGAATTATGATATTTTAAGGAGCTTAAAATAATTGATTACATATTTTTATGATTTAGAAGGGGGGTTTAGAATATTTCAAGGATTATCTTGTAAGGCTCAAATTATAAGAGCTGCTATTTTTTTAAAGGGGTTAGGATTACTTGAACATATTTTGAAATATTTTGGATATTTTTATGTAATTAGGGGCCGGATTGGTTGGAATTTTTACTTGTAAATGAGAGATATGTAATATTTAAAAAAAAATATGGTTAAAGCCATACTGGGAAATAAATTTGTATAAAAGGGGTCTTATTTCCTTTTAAGGGAGAGAATTCTCTTGGAGAGAAAAATTGAGATTAGAAATTATTGGAAAAGGTGGAGAGTTAGAGTTTTTTTTGAGAGAAAATTACAAGGTGTTTGCATACACCAATTTTTTTAAAAGAGTGAGAGATTGTGGAGAGATTATTGCAGGTTCTTGGAGCTTGGGTATTGTAACATAGCATAATTTTGCTTGGCGATATCAATAAAGCGGTCCCAACATTGAGAAGCAGACCCAGAGACATAGTCCACATTGGACGAACTCCGTTATCAATCTGTGCATAATTATGATCCTTCTATTTCTCTATCTCTTTCTTCTCTCTTCCATCTTAAATTCTCCCTTGTTATTTTAGTATTTTCAATTATCATTTGAATTCTAATTACTTGAGTTTAGTAATTAGTTCATTTCATTAAATAGTGTAAAAGTGTGCCTCATTTGTAATTTCAATGGCTAAACAACATAGTCACGCAATTTTGTTTGTGATAGGGAAAACTTGTAATTAGGATTGATTTGTGAGTTATTTTGTAAACCTCTAACTACGAATCAAGTTCGTATTAGAGATATTTAACAGGAAAATTGCAAGTGGTGAATGTTAACTAGGTTGAAATTGAAGCAAAGAGAAAGTGCACTTACCGAGTTCAATCCTGAGATTGAAAAATGGAGTTCTTTTCCATGAGCAGAGATGGCAGTTGAATGAAGTCCTATAGAGCTTGATGAGAAATATTTCTAGAAAGCATTTCTCAAAATGAAGGCTATGGTGGAAGTTCTTTTCCAAGAGAGGCAATAGCAATAGGGGAGAAAGGAACTCAAGAATAAAAAGGAGGAAGCTGAATCCTCGTTGAAAGATGAAAAAGGTAAAGGAGTAGGAGGTGGTAGTGACCCTCCTTAACCTCCATCCCTTTCCTCTCCATCTTCTTCATACTCTTCTTCTTCTTCATCTAATGCTTCTAAAAAGAAACAACCTGTGCAAACACCTTTTTTAATACTGGATGTCAAATTTGAGTTGCCTATATATAAAGGTGAATTGGATGCAAAAAACCTGGATAACTGGCTTAAGTATATTGAAGTGTATTGTAGGGTTCAATAGATCTTGGATGATTCTTCCAAAATCTAGCTAGCTACTCTTAGAATGGGAGGCACTGCATTGGTTTGGTGGGAGAGTAAGATTCAAGATGATCTTGCTATGCACGGTAAAATTATTTCATCTTGGTATGAATTTACTTTTGCTTTAAAGAAATAGTTTTATCCTTTGGGTTACATGCAACAAGTTGTTATGGATTGGAAAAATCTAAGATAGGGTAAAGGATAGACGGTGCAAGAGTATACACAGTTGTTTAGGAAGAAAGCACTTACTCTTGGCATT
This sequence comes from Sequoia sempervirens, assembly GCA_007258455.2. Classification (NCBI taxonomy): domain Eukaryota; kingdom Viridiplantae; phylum Streptophyta; class Pinopsida; order Cupressales; family Cupressaceae; genus Sequoia; species Sequoia sempervirens. The sequence continues at coordinate 54,523 of VDFB02270290.1, forward strand.
CCTCTTAACACACAAGAAAATTTATTAAAGTATATAGGTGGTTTGCATCCACATTTGAAACATACAATCTTGATGTTTAATCCATCTAACTTTGATGAAGTGTGTGTACAAGCAACCCATATTGAAGCAAGTGGAAGGAACATAAGTTTTAGTTCAAAGAAGGAATTTTTTCCTCCAACTAAAGGCAATAAAAAGGGTAAGGAAAGGAAAGCAACTACTGTGAAGAAAGAGGAAGGTGAAAAGCCTACTTGTTCACATTGTTAGAAGAAAGGGCATGAAGATGCAAAGTGTTGGAAATTGCATCCGGAATTGAAACCAAAGTGGTTTAAGGATCGTAAAGGAAAGTAAAAGGCCACGACTGTCATTCAGGATCTTGGATCAGATTTTGATGATGAAACAAAGATAACAGTTGTTGGTTTGAAAGGTAAATCTTTTGTTGGTAACGATTCTGCCACTGATATTTCATGTGCTTATACTTCTAAAATTCATGTTGTTCTTGAAGATAACCTAAGATGTGAATTGTTACATATAAGGGTGATATCTAAGAACACTAAAATTGATACACTAATTGATAGTGGGTCCCAAGTTAATCTAATGTCAGAAGAAGTTAAATAGTTGGGATTAAAAGCAAGCCACCTAAGAAACCTTATCCATTAGGATGGGTGTGCAATGATAACAGATTGCGAGTAACTAAGCAATGTAATTTAAGATTTGCAATAACATCTAAGTTTATAAATGAGGTTGAATTTGATGTGGTTCCACTTGACATATGTAGGATTGTGTTAGGTAGCCCATACTTATATGATAGGAAAGCAATCTTCCACAAGGAACATAATCAATATCGCTTGTTTAAGGAATTGAATACATTATGCATTCTCATCCAATTAAGACTGATAAATCTTTTGTGAAAATGGGACAATTGAAAAGGGTAGTTAATGCAAACATTAATTTTGCACTTATGTCTGTACCACAAGAAGTGTCATTGCATAAAAATATATCTGATTCTAAGGTTGTTCTAGTTATGAAAGACAATTATGATGTTGGTACATTCTTTTCTAATCCGCAAATTTAGTTTTGTTATTCAACCTTCTACTTTTTAGCACTGTATGGTTGTTAGCAACAACATTGAATGTGGATGTGTATATGGCTAATGTACTTAATAATATTAGTGTAGTTTTGATTGTTGTTATGATGAGTCAATTGTATAGGTTCTAGAAAGGAAGGACAAATGATACTGGGCAAGTGGGGCAACATTTACCTAGCTCAATTTGTACATAAATAGACCTTTTGGAGGTCCAAAAGCTTCTCAATGGGGAGGAATGATCCAGTTGGATCCAGAATACCTAAAAAATTCACAGTCTTAGAATTCATCCAAATTAGCATAGTTGGATAGAGCTCTTTGACATGATCCTGATGCAACTTGAACGGGCCCAAAAGGAGTCTATATGAAAAAGTTATGTTTAGTCAAAGGTTCGGTAAAACAAGCAAATTAGGTATTCAAAAAGGAAAAAAATTGATCTCAAAATGAAACAAAAATGATGCCAAGTTGTAGTGCTTGTTGTGTTGATTTTGGAACTATATTTTGTTTAAAAAATGAATCTCATATGTGAAAGTTACAACTGGTCAAAGGTTGGTCAAAAATTTGACTCTGGTTGACTTTGATGACATCAGCATGGTGATGTGGCAGGTGATGACGTGGAAAGAGTATATGGCATGGCATAAATATGGATTAAACCATATTTGTTAAAGAAAAAATATATGGTTTAAAAATTAAAAGAAAAAAAGAGGATTTGGTGGGAGTTTATCCCTTAAAATCCTCTTGCCTTCCCCATAAAACAAGGAGAAAAATAAAACCCGTAAGCTTATATTTCAAAAAATTAACCCCTTTAACCACCTTTCTCATACAAATTATGATATTTTAAGAAGCTTAAAATAATTGGTTACATATTTAAACTAATTGGTTACATATTTTTTATGATAAATAGAAGGCGGGCTTAGAATATTTCAAGGATTACCTTGTAAGGCTCAAATTATAAGAGTCGTTAGTTTTTTAAAGGGGTTAGGATTACTTGAATGGATTTTGAAATATTTTGGAGATTTTTATGTAATTAGGGGGAATTGGTTGGAATTTTTGCTTGTAAACAGGAGATATGCAATATTTAAAAAATAATATGGTTAAAGCCATATTAGCAAATAAATTTGTATAAAAAGGGGTCTTATTTCCTTGTAAGGGAGAGAATTCTCTTGGAGAGAAAATTTGAGATTAGAAATTATTGGAAAAGGTGGAGAGTTAGAGTTTTTTTTGAGAGAAAATTACAAGGTGTTTGTGTACACCAAAAATTGTAAAAGAGTGAGAGATTATGGAGAGATTATTGTAGGTTCTTGGAGCTTGGTTATTGTAACAAAGTATAATTTTGCTTGGTGATATCAATAAAGTAGTCTCAACATTGAGAAGTAGACCCAGAGACAGTCCACATTGGATGAAATCCGTTATCAATCTGTGCATTGTGATCCTTCTATTTCTCTATCTCATTCTTCTCTCTTCCATCTTAAATTCTCCCTTGTTATTTTAGTATTTTCAATTATCATTTGAATTATAATTACTTGAGTTTAGTAATTAGTTCATTTCATTAAATATTGTAAAAGTGTGCCTCATTTGTAATTTCAACGGCTAAAAAACATAGTCACGCAATTCTGTTTATGATCGAGAAAACCTATAATTATGATTAATTTGCAAGTTATTTTGAAAAATTCTAATTATGGATCACAAATGCTGGAATCTGGTCATTCATATGACCATCGACAGTAGAGGTGGATATATATATATAACCACAAATAACTGAGAATACAATGGTCAACAATATAAAAGATTTTAAAAAAATGTATATCCAAAGATTGTTATTTAAAATAAACAAAGCTTTGAATTTAATACACTGACCAACACAAGAATTTCACAGTCTTTTAAAAAAAAATTAATATGATTAAAATACTGCAATTTCAAAAATGCATCCATACTGTAGACATGCAAAATTAACATTTTGCATTCGATTGGGTTAATTCATCAACTAAACTAGGTTTCACATTAGGTCCATTCACCAATTAATCAAGTTCACCTTCATCCATTCATCAAGTAATATCATCTGCTAAGGTCATTCATTCAAAATTAAATAAACATTATCATCAACCTTTTAATCAAATAAATCAAACATCCATTTAATTAAATCCAAATGCATTTTCCATCCTTTTCTGATTTAAATAAATCAAGTATTTAAATCAAATAAGTCAAAACATCCTAATCATCATTAGGCTAATCTAATCTTGATTAAATTAACCTAATCATCCACTTGCACAAATAAATCAATTTATTGATTTATTAAAATCCCTATTTTCTTTCAACATTGCATCTTGGAAGAATATTCCCCACTCATGCATTTTTAGAATTTTAAATTTTGACATGCTCCCCACTTAGAATTTAAAATTCTGACATATCCTCCACCCATGCATTTTCAGAATTTTAAATTTTGACATGTTCCCCACTCAGAATTTAAAATTTTGACATATCCTCCACCCATGCATTTTTAGAATTTTAAATTCTGACATGTTCCCCACTCAGAATTTAAAATTCTGAAAGTCTTACATGTCCCCCCACTCAACAATTTTAAATTCTTGGCACATTGACTAAAATGTGCTCACTCCTCAACCAATCAGAGGTTGACAAGTGGCCTCATTTCATTGGCCAATCTCTCATCAAGAAAATCTATAAATGGAAGCTTAATCCTCCACAATTAGATCCACATTTTTACATGCAAAGTCACTGTCTTAGCTTGAGGATTGATTTTGGCTCTTGATCTCCATTGCATATCACCATTTTAGCTTGGATCAAGGATTGGGAAAGGGTCAATTACACATTTGACACCAATCCACTATGGAATAGGTAACTTGTTAATTGTTTTCATGATGCTTTTAGTGTTTTCTTATCATTTGTTGCATTTTGAAGAATTTGCAAGATATTTCATAGGAGCATTTTATTTGGATTTGTGAAATATTAACCCTTGCTTGCAGTTTAGTTCTTTTGCAGATTTCAAAAAGATTGCTCACACATACCATATTTATGCGGTTATGACAAGCTAGTTGACCAGTGTACCATACGATAAAATGCCGATCGTTTAAAAAAAAGATTGTTAAAACTTGCAAAAAAAGCCAAGTGGACAAGAACCAATTGAAAAGACAAGCTAACAAAGGGTATGTGGGGAAATAAATATGCCTACCAATCTTTGACTAATGAATTGACAAGGCTGACGGGACAACCATTGATGCTGATTTGACAACTAATGAAGGAAGAAATGGTGCCCGACAAAAGGTATAGTGTGGTTAGTTCAAAATATTGGAAAGGCCAGACTAATCAGAAAAGATCAACAAAGTCTACACATCGCACAAGATTTGCGGTATAGGGAATATGCAAAATATGCCATAGAGAATTTATAAACCCCACAATATTAATAAAATTTTCCTGAAACCATGCAAATTTATTGCTCGATACAAAATCAAATTTGCTCCAAATTTTTTAGTAAAATCGCTTTTTTTTTTGCCAATTTAATAAAATCGCAAAAATAATTTTGCTAAATATTTTTTTGCAAAAATAAAATAATTTTGACATGGGGGTTGTATGGCTTGCTTAGGCAATTTTGTTTTGCTTGAAAAATAACTTTTCCCAAATATAGTCGAATTTACTATCAAAATTTGTCTCTCAGGCCTCCTGATCTCAATGGCGAGGTTGATTTGGGCTCAAAGTGCGCCGATTTTTAAGCTACCTTTAGATCTTGCAACAAAAACCCTCAAATTTAAAACTTGATAGATTAGGCAAAACATAACCAATTTTGATGAAATGAAAGGAAAATATAACTTTATTTGATGCCCTAGATTCAACCATGAGGTCTTTGAAGCCCTAAAATATACCAAACAAAATCTTCAAGCCAACATGAAACGTTCATATTTGGGAAGGAATCTACAACACTAAAGCTTTGAGACCATGTGGGAGTTAATGGTGACTCCCCAACACCCCCAAGAATAGTTGTTAGACCAAAATATCTTTCACAAGAGAGAGAATGGCAAGAAAGTTTACTTCAACAATGCAATATTGAATATTGGTTGAATATGCAAATGTACATGAGATGCCTTATAAAGTCAAGGTAGAGAGATAGGATTAGAAAAAATCATGACAAGTGTCTTAATCCTATAACATGTGACAACTAACTCATAACAACCTAGGATAAGATAAAGTCTAGACATGAAAACTAAGACTTCTAGAAGGAATCTTCTATCCTAAGTAAACTTAACATGTGAATGTGTCTCCTAATTATCTTTAGTTAGGTACAAGACATTTATTCACACCAACAAAACTTGTGCCACCAAATATAGAAGTAGGCTATCTTTTTATTTTTCTTTAGTTTGGTTGTCATTGTTTGAAAGGATTTTCCAAGCATACTTTCTTAGTGGGTAACTAAAGGTTGCTACATACATGCAATACATTACAAAAAAACATAAAATGGGCTATTATAATTCATCTTCATATTGTTGTAGATGTTATATAGTGCTTTACATGTGTATAGGAGTTAACTATACATGGATTTTTCATTGGGAAAAGGTGTTTTGTTCACCTTACATGATATTATAATATAAAATTGATATTATATTTTATGCACATATGGGATGTAGGGATGCATGCATCACATGGATTATACATTTTTTGGGACACTTTATATGTTGTATGTAACATTGAAATAAATATTCATGTGGGTTGCACATTAGGAAATATTTAATAGTGGAAAATCTTAGTACCAAAAAGTAAAGGAGGGGTACATGGTTTTGTAAGATCATTGTATTAGTTATAAAGTTTCTTTGATTCCACTTGGTGGTTTTGTGCAAGGTTATTTCTACAAAATAAAGCACATGAGTAGTTGTTGATGTTGGTTATCATAACCTTTTCCTTGTTGGCTAAGGTTGATTGAACATCTCTTATATGTTGCATATGTTAGGAGGGGAAGCATGATTGAGATGTCTTTTTGCATGATTCTCATTTACTTGTGCATATGGAGTACACTTAGGGAGCATTATGTTTCAAAAGTATTCATGGATACTCTATAAGTGTATTACAATATTTGTTCATGATCTATATTACATTGAGTTTGGATGCTTCTAGAGGCTTGGTTTTTCTCTCATGAGGTTTGTCCCAGTGTACATCTTATGTCATGCTAATGATATGTTAGGCTATTCAATTGTATTGTAGATTCTAAATATTTGTTTGTATATATTTCTCTCATGGGGTTATGTGGAAATAGCTCATTATGACTAAAAAAATTATTTTAAACTTTATTGTCTTATATAGGCATCTTAAATACTATTGTAAGTATTTTAAAGTTGTTACAAACATATGATATATTCCTATAGGTAATATTGGGAGATTTTACAAGTGTTATTAAGATTGATATAAATAGATTGATTTTTGTTGTAGGACATTATAAATAAGTCAAGATTAGTATTGGAGTAATTATGATTGCTTTCAACAATCAAAGCAATATCAAATAGATAAGTAGTGGGTTCATGAGTGCAAAAAGTGATTCAAGTAGAATATTCAAAGGTGTGAATTGTCTTGTTATAAGTGACTAAATATTCTTGTTCTAGATAGTTTAACTTTTACCTGATATCATAATCACAATGATTAGAATTTTTTTTATTTTTTCATTTTTGGGTTCATTAATCTTTCTTCTTAGACTTCAATTTTATCTCTTCATAGGTTTTTCTTATTCCTTTCCTAACCTAGAGACATTTAATGTAATTAATTACTTCCTTTGGCACAAATCTTCATTCTCTTGGCCATACTTCTTTTCCTTCTTTTTATGTTGGTGATTGATCAATTTCTTTTTGGAAAATTATCTTCTTCATTGATGTTCATGTTTATTTTATAGGCCAAAAAATATTCATGTTCTCTTCTTCAAATAAGTTCTTATTTTTTTCCACATGATATGTCATTATCTTGGTTGTTTTGAATTGTTTATTTTTGTGTAGGATATACATAGTGACACAAGAGCTTTTTGGTTAAATTTTGGTTTGCTTTTAATTTATTTTGTTTGGTTTTTAGTTGTTTGAAATTTTGGCTAGAATGATGCATTGTGGAACCACACTCTTTGTTGGAGGTTTTCTTGGAATTTTTTAAATTGAGAAAATATAAATGCATATGTGGCAGACAAGTCTCACCTTTGCAAATAACTATTGAGTCACTGGAAAACAAGTTTCAACTAGTGTTTAATGGTAAATTAGCTACCATTAATGGTAAAATCCTCCAAAATATTAGGTGAAAGCCTCTAAAATCTCACTTATCATGTAAAGCTACCATATTGATCTGCTAACTAGATGGAAAATTTCTATTTCCATTTGCAATGTTTTTTTGTCAATTTGATGACAAGTTTCCTTTTTCATTTGAATCGCTTTATGTTTTGAATTTGCATGCAATTATTTCAAAATTAGATAATAACTAATTTATTTAAGTAAAAAATTTAGATTTGTGTGAGTGGAAAAATCTAGATTTGTGTAAGTGGAAAAAATCTAGATTTGTCCAAGTGAAATAAATCTATATTTGTCTAAGTTAGTTTCATCTCATTATTTAGGACTTATATTAATTGTTTAATCCAATCACATTCTCTACACATTGCATCCATACACACCTATACGCAAACACATACTCTCTAATATATTAACATACATATAATTTTTTAAACCTCTTTAAATGCTTGTTCTACTTATTATTTATATAGATGTGGCTGAATACTTATCTAATTAATCCTCTGCCCTAATTCAAATGATTGATGATAATCAACACATACCAAACCTATTCAATTTGAAGTCCACAAAAAGTGTAGTAAAAATTCCTTCACAACTATATACGTAGTTCACAACACGATGCACACAGCGTAGCCAGTTAAGTTTTCCGTGAAAATTTGTAATTGCGATAAACAAGATATCTTAAACTGAAACTAAAAGTTTCAAAGTTTTTCAAAAAGAAATTCCTCTACATTGGGAATCATTTCAAGCTGCATGCAGGCTATCCAAAGCAGGAGAAATCTTTAATGCTAAGGAAAATCAGAAAAAAAGGGCTGGAATGGCATCAAATAAAGTAAAAGGAGAGAAACATTCCATAGGACATCAGATATTAACAAAAATTATTGAAAGAGAGAAAACATCTCATAAGATTCTTTCGTATGTTATTTCATGTTCCTTGGAAGGTCGGAAAGTCGGCAATACTGTATCCCAACTTGATGCAATTAAAGAAACAGACCCCCTCCAAGTAAATAAGCGAAAGTAACTCAAAATTTGAAATCCATATTCTCCATAACAATCATTATGATAGTAGATTTGGCTATCATGTATCCCATGTTTTCTGTAGACCCGGGTACTTTATTTTTTGCGATGAAATACTAGTCTAAATTTTGAATCAAATTGAGGCCCGAAGTGTTGATTATAATTTGCAGAATCAAATGAAAAACATATTGTAGAAAATAAAAGATTGAAATCAATCACAAAACAAGAACACAGATTTATTGTGGTTCACTTCAATTTGATGGTTATGTCCACACTCAGGTTTATCTCTTATTAATTCTCAAGTTTGAATGAATTACATATTCAGCCAACAACATTATTTATAAAACAAGTCTCCAGCTAATTAAATGGAAAAAACCATTCGAAATAGACAACTTCTAAATTGGCGAGCACATGCCAATAGAAGTTAAACAAAAAGAAAGAAATTATTTCAAATTAAGAAGGAAACATCCTAATTTGGGCTTCACTAAACTCGACAATCTCCCACTTGAAGACCAAATTGCTGCTTAGAAAAGACCACAATTCCAAGAGCAAAGGAATGCAGAGCATTCTACCAAATTTAATCTTCAAAGAAAATTCCTATAGAAAAAAATTTCACCAACATCCAAAGACCAAAAATATCTTGTAGCGACACATACTTCCTTAGGAACAACATACTAAAGACCATCAACAACATATCTCCAATTTCAACATTACTTCCAATCCTCGCCTTAATAATTCTAATCCTCATCTTAATACTTTTTATCTTCGTTTTAATACTTCTAATCCTCATCTTAATATATCATCATGATATCATATTTTCTTACAACAAATATATTAGTATAATTTTGATTGATATCAAACAAGGCATAACATTCAACCATGAACATCAATAACATCACTGTTATCATGTTATCATAGTGTATCATCAACATACAAATGTAAGAATCAATGATAACCTACACTAACTGTTGACACAAGCATCATTGACAACCCAAACTGAGTGTAGTTCCATCAATGACAAACAATACCAAACATAGGTAACATATGTGTAACAATCTCCCCCTTTGGCTTTGATGGCAACACACACCTACTCATTCAACCCCTTTGACATCAAGGAAAAAGGGCCAAGGTCTTCATTTAAATCATCAATACATCCTCAACAACTACACTTATCCTTTAGACAATTATACATGCTCCCTCTATCAACAATAACCAATCAACTACCTACTCCCCTTGAGAGGTAGCTCACATCAATTTCCAAGAGAAAAAGATATGACATAAATTCCCCCCCTAGATAGATGCACTATCTATATATCTAGTTAGAAGGAGGGTCAATAACCCCTAACTTTTTTTGGAGATACTCAAAGGTATCCTTTGAAATCACCTTAGTGAAGATATCTACAATCTAGTCCTTAGTATGAACATATTCCAATCTAACTTCTTCCTTTGTAGCCTTTTCCCTTAGAAAGTAATACCAAATAGAAATATGTTGGGTCCTTGAATTCATCATCGAATTCTTAGAAATGTCTATTAAACTTGTATTATCACATAATATGGGAATGTATTCATCATACACCACCTTTATATCCTTTAAAGTCTACTTAATTCATAGTACCTAGGTGCAACAAGATGTTGCAACGATATACTCAACTTTTGTTGTGGATAAGGACACTGAGTCCCGATTCTTACTGAACCAAGTGACCAATATGTCTCCTAAGAAAAATGTACTTCCACTGGTGCTTCTTTGGTCATCCACACATCCTACCCAATCAACATCAGTATAAGCACACAAAGAAAAGTTATAATCATCCTTCTTATACCACAAACCATAATCCAGAGTTCCCTTCAAATATTTTAATATTCTTTTTACTTCCTTCTCATAAGTTTGCTTAGGATTAGCTTGATATCTAGCAACTAAACATAGTACATACATAATATTAGGTCTATAAGCAGTCAAGTATAATAAATCTCTGTAGTGTCAGAAAATATACTCCTTTATATTTTCACACTATGTTTGGGTCCTTTAATTAAGTGAACTTAATTAAGCCTCTAATTGGCCTAATTATGCATTCAAAAGCCTAATTAATCTCATTTTTTGAAAGGGAAAGTTGTATAAAACAATTGCAAAAATTAATTAAATTGCCTTGAAACTGTTGTGTCCTAGGTTTAGGCCCTAGAACCCATTCGCCCAAGGGTGAATGGGTCCCCCTTAAGTTTAGGAACCTAATTTTTAATGTCTTTGGCAAAACTTTTATGATTCAAATTCAATTTGCAATTTTTGGCTTTTGATGTTTAATTTTTGGGAAATTAGAAAATTACCTATAAATACAAGGTCTTTTTATCAATTCAAAATCTTATAAGCAATCTAGATTTTATACGAAAGCATTCCTAGAGTTAAGATTATTGCCAAAGGTGTTCAAAAGTAGATTTCTTAGTCATTTGTTGCAGCATTCAATATCTCAACCATCATGTCAAATTTATCTTTATTCATGCATGATTTTGGAGTTAACATTGTGATGTAGGTTTCAAGCATGCAAGCATCAAGTTCAACATCCAATCAAGACAATTCATGTAAGATCAAGACCTTGGAGAGATGTGTTATACTTCAGTCTTTTAAGGTTTACATTCAAGGGTTTGGTGAGTTGCAACATAGCAAGTGTTCATTCATCATTCCTTTCATTCATGTTTCATTTCATTTGAAGGTTTAATTACCAAAATGGGGTTTAACGAAAGGTGAACCCCCATTCACCAAAAATAAAGAAATTTTTACCTCTCTTTCTATTTGTAGATCTTAGGTTGAAGAAGGATTGAATATTGATAAAAAGTGCAATTTTTAAAGTTGTCAAAGTTGTCAACATTGTCATCAAGCCACAAAAACTCACTTATAAAATTTAATTCCTACTTTTTGACCATGAAACATGGGGCAAACAAAATATTAGATCCACCTCTTGAGGACCCTGAAAGTTAATAAAAAAATACCTACAAAGACTCATTTGAGGTAGCACGAATCTGTCCCAGGAGGACACTCAAGAAAGGCTTTTGGTGACAGGTGCATAAATTCATACTCATCTCATAAATATTAGAACTTTGTTGAATCTTATAGGTTAAGGTTTTAAATTGATGATTCTGTATTGCAATGCATAATTACATTCATTTAGTATTTTTCATTTATCTCCCAAAAGTGCATTTCATGATGATTTTCTATGTCCTCAATCATAAGGAAAACAATAAGATCTCCATTAAGGTTGATTCAACTAAGGGTTGAAAGTCAATCTTGCCCTAGGGGATCTCTTTTTCATAATGAAATAAGGAAGATAGGTGCATCATACCCCTTGTTATCATTTCATATTGGTGAAACTACTTTTGATGTTTCAACCTCCAATCATAGATCTATAAAGAGTTTGATTAACCTTAGGCGACTCATCAATCTTGCTTAGAACTAGTAACTATAGGAGTACCTACTGATTTGGAATCCTCCATGCCAAACTTCTTCAATGTATCTCTCTAACATACTTAGCTTGAGAAATAAAGATACCATCATCTAGTTGAACAATTTGAATCCCAAGGAAGAAAGACAACTCATTGATCATAGACATCTCAAGCTCTTTTTACATCTCTTATGCAAACCTCTTACACATATTATCATCCCCACCAAAGATGATGCCATCAACATAGACAACTATTAAAATATTATCTTCCTCTACCTTAAAGTAAAGATTACTATCTATGGTACCCTTCTTGAAAACTTACTAAAGTAAGTACTTATCTAACCAAGAATACCAAGCTTTAGGAGCTTGTTTGAGTCCATACAAAGCTTTGTTGAGTTTGCACACCATGTCCAGATCTTCTACTAGTTGGAAACCACCTAGTTGATTAATGTAGAACTCTTCCTCTAAATCACAATTCAAGAAGGTTGACTTGACACCCATCTAATAGACCTTGAACTTTTTGTGAGCAACAAAGGCAAGAAACATCCTGATTGCCTCCATTTTGGCTACTAGAGAAAAAGTCTACTCAAAATCAATATTTTCAACTTGTGAATAACCCTTACATACTAGTTTGTCTTTGTTCCTTACAACTTCACCATCTTTATATAGTTTTTTTCAAAACACCCACTTTGTTTCTATAACATTCTTAACAGTTGGTTTGGGAACTAGTTCCCATGTCTAATTCTTTTCTATCTGATTGAATTCTTCTTCCATTGCTTTCAACCAACCTTCATCTTTGCTAGCATAGTAAAGGTCTTAGGCTCTACCTTTGATAGTAAGCACAAATTCACTTTCTCACTTGCTTTTGCAAACCTTCTCCTTGTCAGCACACCTCCATGCTTACGTCCAATGATCTAATCTATTAAGTGATTCTTCTAAACATATTTTGTTGGAGTCTTAGGGGCCTTTTCTAATTCTTGTTCCTTCTCTTCTTTCTCTTCTTCTTCTTCTTCAATACAAAGAGGTATATCAAATCTGCAAACCTCTTGTTTTTGTGAGATCTGACACACATCTTTATCTACCTTAAAAAAAAAATCTTTCAATCATCTTTTCCAATCTCTTGTTGTAGTATCTATAGGCCTTACTTCTATTTGAGTAACCAAAGAAGATCCCTTCATCACACCTTGAATCAAACTTTTTGAGGTCTTCTTCATCTCTCCTGATGTAGCATTTGTTACCAAATTTCCTGAAGTATTTGATATTGGGAGGTCTTCCATACAATAGATCATAAGAGGTCTTAGTGCTATTGATCCTCAACTGTACTTTGTTAAGAAAATATACACCAATGTGTATTAGTTTCTTCTAATTAATATCAGACAAACCTACATCTTTCAATATTTCCCTAGCCATATCTTGCACAATCCTATTCTTCCTCTCCATTACCCCATTCTACTGAAGGGTCCTAGGAGAAGACAAATGTCTTCTAATAGTATGATAAAAAAAATCAAATTCATTTAAAGTAAATTCACCTCCTCTATTAGATATTAGCATTTGATATTAGAATTCATTTCATTCTCAATTTTTTCTTTGAAAATCTTAAACTTATCAAAAGCTTCTAATTTTTCTCTTAAAATTGTAACCCAAGTCATTCTAGAGTAATCATCAATAAGCAGCATGAAATTCCTTTCACCTTTTTGAATCTTTGTTCTTGTAGGTCCTGAGCATAGGCCAATGTGAATCAACTCTAATGGTATTGTAGAAGAACACTCCTTGCTCTTCAAACTTGTTTTTTTCTACTTTCCCATTTGATAGTCCTTGCATAATGTGTTTGTAGGCTTGTTTATCTTAGGCATATCTTTCACTGCATGAGTAGAGTTGATCTTCATCATATTGTCAAAGTTGATGTGTCCCATCTATTTGTGCCACAACCAACACTCACCAAATTGAACCAATAAACAAGTTCTTCCATTTGCCTCCTTTAGATGATAGACATTTCCATTTGTCTCGATACCCTTTCAACTGACCTTTCAGACCCTGCCTTCTCAATCTCACAGCCTTTGACATGAAATGTAAGGTTATATCCTTCACTAAAAAATCAGACTGATATTGAGGAGAATATGCTTTAGCCCTTTGACATAGAGGACATAAATGGTTATAACACCCTTTTCATAAATTTTTGCTAACTCATCTCTACCAAACTTGACAGCTCAACCATTCCAATTCTTAAGTCTAATGCACCTCCCATTCTCACCAATCATGTGGTTAGAGAAACCACTACCAATCACCCAAGCATTTGCTACTTCCTTTGTATGGAAGGTAGTTTGCACAACCATTGATTTTTCATTATCTTTGTCAGCCTATAAGTTTCCAAACTTCTTACATTCTTCAATCTCACTCTTTTTGTCATCAAATTTCAAAGCCATGAAGAGTATTTCATCATTTGAATCATCATGAACCTCATCTTTTGAGGAACACTTGTTCTCCTTGGAATAGAGAATCCTCTTAAACTTTTCTCTTTTGTTGCTATATTTTAATTCTTTTAAAGGACATTTAGTGGAAAAAATGACCAATTCTCCCATAGTTGAAGCACTTGAAAGGTAACTTACCTTTATATAATTTATCGATGCCCTTCTTCAATCTTCTCACAAAGTTTTCTTCTACGTCATCAAAGTCACAACACTAATTTGTAGTTTCATCAGATACCTTTTTACTGACTTTGGATGTTTCTTCCTTCTTTGGAGCATCTTTTTCAAACTCTCTCCTTTCAAAGACTATGAGAGCACCAAAAAAATGATCTATTGAATACTTACCCAAGTCCTTAGACTGCTCAATATTAGATACCTTATGACTATAATATTTAGGGAGAGATCTCAGAAGGTCTTCTTCACAATCTCATCTTCTTTCACTTCTCCACCAAGACCTCTAATGCTAGTAACTACTT